>JXCR01089586.1:357833-375345 GCA_002079205.1 Phalaenopsis hybrid cultivar
TTTTTTTTTTTTTTTTTTTTTTTGCATGAGATGATCTTCTTATTTATAGAATAGAGAGTGTAATATGGTGATTTTATATTTTTGTCCTTGCTTTAATGAGAATTATACATGATATTCTAGGTATTTTACAGGCATGAAACTAACGATCTGCTGCTCTCTGGCTTGTTTTGTTGAGTTATATGACTTCGGCTTGGTAGGGCTGATTTGATCAGCGGGGTTTAGTCTGTTGCGACGAGATATAGATATATATACCAGTTGATGTAGTATATATATAAATCAAACAGGAAAATGATCGACGAAGCAAAAAAAATAGAACGAGAAAAATCACATCATAAAGGAACACACAGATTTACGTGGTTCGACAAATTGCCTGCGTCCACGGAGTTGCAGAGGATTTTACTACTTCAGGAATTTACAGCAAACTTACAAGAGGAATCTCTCACTTCGTTGTTCTCTCTTCTCTCTCTTTTATTCTCTATGCATCGAGATACATCGAAGAAACTCTACACCAAGATACACCGAAAATAATAAACTTACAAGAGAAATAAACTCAATTTCTCTTCTGCCACAAGCTACCAAGAAGAAGTCAAGGGAGAAAAATCTTCTTCTTCTTCTTTCTTCTTCTTTCACCGCAAGGAACTACTTCTTGCACTTTCCTTCCTTATATCCCGAGGAAACCTTCCTCTATTCTGAGGAAACCGAAGAAGAACACCAACTGTAACTTAACTCTAAAGGGCAGCCGCGCGAACCTTTTATCGCGAGAAGAAAGCAAGAACAGTTGAGCGGGACGAAGTGAAGCCAAGCTTCGCAGCAGACGCTGGCGCCTACGGTTCGTGAATCGACGCTAAGGGGAGGGGTATCAAGAGGCGTGGGTCGGGCTCCAGCGCTTAACAATCTACCACTTGGAGACCGATATACCTGCTACAACATCTTCTTCCTCAAACTGATATCCTCCACTGGCAGTGTCGCATTTTTCTTCAAACATGAATCCTCCAACTCTGCAACTCAAAGTCTTGTCTTCACTCCAGAAGACCAACTGAAGTTGTGCACAACTTCAGTTTCTTTAGAGTAACACCCTCAGTCAACATATTAGTATGGTCAACATAGCTTTGCACCTCCAATCTATTTCCTAGATTACTCTTGTCTCTGCTTACAACTCCCACTGCATGGGCAATATCATGCCTTTGTTGAAAGCCTTTTTTCAACACGTCTAGTCTTGTACCTTTTATTGCCACAAAGTTCAGTCTTCACCTGGTACACCCACTTGTTTTGAAATGTCTTATTACCTTGTCGAAGTTCTGCCAACTCTCACTTACTCAAACTTTCATCTTGCAAGATTTTTTCATAGCTTTATAGTTCTCCACCATCTGTCTGTGGAACAGTAGGAATGGGTGCCCCAGACCCACTCTCCTCTTCACTTCCATCATCAACAAAACTATAAACTGTCAGCAATAGTGCATCATGTACTTCTTCAGATACCACATTTGCGCTATCATTCTCCATATTCTTAAGATTCCTGCAGTTCCTCTTTATGTGACTAGCCTTGCCAAAATTCCAACAGGTTGGCTGCTGACTAGACTTTGATTTTGATCTCCCTTTATTTGAGTTCTCGTCGTGTCATCTCCCTCTGAAATCAACATTTAGTGTTGAACTCGTACCTGAGATCTTGGTAGAAGCTTTCGTGCGAACCTCCTTTGCCAAAATCAAATCATGAATATCATCGCATTTCAGTTTAGAGTTACCCGCAGAACTGCTAACTGTCATCCTCATGGCTTCCCAACTATTTGACAACGATGTCAACAATATCAGCGCACTTATCTCATCATAAAAATCAATTTCAACAGACAATAATTGATTTCTGATAGTATTATCATTCAAGTGTTGAGCAACAGAAACACCTTCCGTCATTTTTAAATTCAATAACTTCTTCATCAATTATACATTGTTATTCGCTGAAGGCTTTCCATACAAACCAGATAAGGCTGCCATGAGAACTACAGTCGTCCTTTCCTTGATGACGTTGTGCGCAACGGACCTCAATAGGGTTAATTGAATAACCCCCAGAACTTGTCGATCCAACAAATTCCTTCAGCCTCATCTATCCTTTCAGGTCTTTTCCCTAATAATGGAAAATGAAGTTTCTTCTCATAGAGGTAGTCCTCTATCTGCATCCTTCAATAACCAAAATCATTGTCATCAAATTTTTTGATCCCTGAAACCTTCACTTGATCTGCTGTCATCGTTCTTCTTCAGATCCGAACAAATCTCTGATACCAGTTGTTGCGACGACATATAGATATATATACCTGAAACCTCTACTTCAACTGCAAATCAAACAGAAGAACGATTGACGAAACAAAAAAAAATAGAACGAGAAAGATCACAACATAAAGGAACACACAAATTTACGTGATTTGACAAATTGCCTACGTCAACAGAGTTGCAGAGGATTTTACTACTTGAGGAATTTGCACCTGTCGATCACCTCAACTTACAAGAGAAATCTCTTGCTTCGTTGCTCTCTCTTCTTCTCTCTCTTTTCTTCTATCTACACCGAGATATACTGAAGAAACTCTACACCGAGATACACCGAGTAAGATAAACTTACAAAAGAAATAAACTCAATTTCTCTTCTGCCACAAGCAACCAAGAAGAAGCCAAGGGAGAATAATCTTCTTCTTCTTTCTTTCTTCTTTCTTTCTTCTTCCTTCACCGCAAGAAACTACTTCTTTCACTTTCCTTCCTTCTATCCTGAGGAAACCGAAGAAAAACACCAACCGTGACTTAACTTTAAAGGAGAGCCATGCGAACCTTTTATCGCGAGAAGAAATCGTGAACAGTTGAGTAGGACGAAGAGAAGTGAAGCTTCGCGATAGACACTGGCGCCTACGGTTTGCGAATCGACTCCAAGGTTGTCTCTTATACACATCTNTAGACACTGGCGCCTACGGTTTGCGAATCGACTCCAAGGGGAGCGGGCCGCGACTGTTTCGCGATCGGGAGTGTGGGAGCAGGATCGAGAGGCGTGTATCGGGCTCCAGCGCTTAACATAATCGGCGTTGCCCGTCTAATAAGCTTTATTAAGATCGGGTCAGCAGAACGTGTTCGGTCGACTGAGTTAATATACTTGTCAACCCTTGATAATAGATGGGGGAACTTCTGGATACCCTCGATATTTTTAGTTATGCTATGGTTCTAGCTCTTCCATCAAGACGGCTTCTTCATGCCAGTGGACTCAGATGCTTATTTATCTCGTTTTTTTACCGAAGGGCTCCAATTCAAGTCATTCAATCAGTTTTTGTGGCTCAACTGGATTTAACCTTACTTGTTTTGGCTCAGATGGATGCATCTAGTAGGATAAAATAAGATTCTTGATCTTCTATTAGTGAGTCCCTTTTTGTCATACTCTTTCCCTTTGAATCATCAGATCTTCTCAGGATCAACGCCGATAAATTTTCAATGTGCTGAAATGTAAATACATATAAATTACGTGGCATGTATGCAAATTCATCTAAGAAGCTAGACTATATGATTATAAAAGATCAATTCAATATAAAATTGAACATAAAAATTATAGAACCATTCATTAATGAATATAAAGGATCAATAATTTAATGATGAACCTGAGAACACTATTTTACTATGGAGAACTAGGGATGAATCTATTAGATTTAGGGTTATAGCTTTAAGCCATTGAACCAATTTATTTAATTTTACTTTAATCATATTATCTTCAATTTAATTTATTATTAAATTTGATTTTTTGTAGTTAAATTCAGTCCTGCTAAGAATATCAAAAGAAAAATTTATATAAGATATTATCATTATAAAAAAAATTTGTTGTTAGGATTACCCCATTGGCTATTAGTTTGTATTAGGATATGTTTTAGAATTACCTGTTCATATTCCAAGACGATCATGTTTCTTACCTTTTGAACTCATTTATGTTTAGAATAATCTCATTAGTTTTAATTAAATGAATGTCACTTTTGATTAGGGAATCTATTATAAATTTTAGGTGCTCTATTTATAAATAAGAGACTTTAAATATTAGATTTCCTTAAAAAAACCTTATTGTCCTCTACAACTATTGAATTCTGATTTCCGTGTGAATCGTGTGCACGGAAACTAGCTTCAATCAAGATAGAGAGACAAGGAGTGAACAATAATAAATAGTAATATGTCAATGTCTAAGAAATAATCTTCTTATTATATAAAAGATAATACAATATGATTATGTTAAATTTTCGTCCATGCTTTAAAAAATATTTTACATTATATTCTTAGTATTTTAGATGTACGAGCCTATCACTCGGTTGCACTCTAGCTCTCAACTAAGTTTGTGCGGCTTCGGGTCGGCAAGACTGGTTCAGTCAATTAGGCTTGGTCATCATTACTGACCAGCTGATCTAGTCTGGTTGTCAACCCTTAATAGTAGATGGAGCGACATCTGGGTGTCCCTGATAAGATTGGAGATACTAAGGCATCAGGTCTTCCCCTGGGTCGACTTCTTCATGGTATTTGGTTCTGGTATCTCTTTTTCTCGTTTCTGAACCGAATGATTTAGACTCAGATCATTTGGTTTATTTTTTTTATCATCGTCGTGGCTTGATTAGCATTGGCTATGACAACCTCACTCAGTCGGACAGGTGGTCTTTTATTTGTGGATCCTCCTTCGTTGTTCTCTTTTTTTCTATGTCGTTGAATCACTTCTCTGAATTAACACCGGCATACTTTCGATGTATATATTTTATTTCATTGATTTTCTTCATAAAAGCGATGTGGTGATAAAAAAAAAGATAATTTAATGTAAAAAATATATTATAATTATTATTAATTAGTGAGTCAATAATTGAAATCTCTTGATTTTCGCACATATGATTGCTATGAATAAAGTGCGACGAGTCTCTTTATATTTCATCTTTGTTCTTTATCCCTTCTTGTTTGAATAGGAGGGACCATTTCCTATCCTTTGACCGACCCTCTCTAAGGGGTAGCTGAATTACCATCTCAATTGACCACCCCTTGTTGGGAGTTTGTGAGAATCAGAGAGTTCAGGCGTGGAGGAAGATGTCGCGGAGCCGAAGGACCACATTGCTAAACTGAAAGAACAGTGGAGTTTGGTTCAAATGCTGCTCTTGGGATGCGCCGAAACTTAGATGAAGTGAGAGCTGGTCTACTCAATATCCCACTACGATCAAAACATCTTGATGATGAATAGTTTGTTTCTAATGGGAGATTTGTCATAGACTGACTCCTTCGCTTCGGCAACATCACTCCTCGAGGCATTTAAAAAATTGCCTTGATCCTTTTCACAAAGTATATATGCTATTAAGATTTCAATGGTATAAATGTAATAAACTTGAATGTTTATGTGTTAGACATGTAAATACATAAGATTGTGCGGTATGTATGTAAATTTACCTTCCTAAATGAACGAGCGAAAGGCGAGAATTTGATGTGGAGTGAAGACAAGGGAACAGGATCCGCTAAGCTTTGGTTTTGCCCGATCCGTGACGGCAATCGGATTAACAGATCCCAGTAGTTTAGATGGCGCGGCACGTAGGACGTCGGTCCCGCTTTCGAAAACGACATTCTAACGGCTACTTCGGTTCACAAAAAGCTAAAAATATTAAATTTCGTTTACAACTAAATACATAATTAATATGTGCGATTTTGAAAAGGAGCGAGATTAGACTGCTCTTTGCAGAAGCGGTGGCTCCTTAATTTGAATCTGGTATTTATTTTTATAGTTAATGAAATATAAATAATCATATTGCATGTTGATGCTATGACTCATGCAACATTTTATATCTAATAATATAATTTAGATAATGCTAATCTTCATTATACTATAATTATGATGATATGTGCAATTTATTAACCTTCTAATTATTTAGGATTTAAATGTTTCGTTGTATAATTAGAATTATTAGTTTTAATATAAAAAATTAGTTATCATTAAGTTCATTGAATATTTTTCTAATTAATAATTTATTGATAAATATATATATCTTACTTATATTTTTTTGATATATTTATTAGATTTAATTTTGATTAGAATATATATGAATAAGAAAATTATCTTTAGAATACTTTGAGGGAATTTTTATGAGCATGGTTTAAAAATTATATTTGTGCTGAGCTAAAAATTTTATATTATATTTATCTGAATATAAATTAAATAAATTTAAAATTGTTCTGATTAATCTTTTCTTAAATTAGCTTAACTTTGTACCTTTCAATCCTAAGACAAATGTGCTGGATTTTAAATGGGCTTTCTGTAAGCCCATTTATGATTAAAAAATTANGCATAAAAAGATCTTCTTATTTATAGAATAGAGAGTGTAATATGGTGATTTTATATTTTTTGTCCTTGCTTTAATGAGAATTATACATGATATTCTAATTATTTTACAAGCATGAAATTAATGATATGCTATTCTCTGGCTTGTTTTGTTGAGTTATATGACTTCGGCTTGGTAGGGATGATTCGCTCAGTTGGGTTTAGTCTGCTGCGATATATATATATATATTAAATTTTAAATTTTAAATTATATATACACATCTATGTCAGTTGATGTGGTATATATATAAATCAAACAAGAGAACGATTGACGAAGCAAAAAAAAATAGAACAAGAAAAATCACACCATAAAGGACACACAGATTTACGTGGTTCGGCAAATTGCCTACGTCCACGGAGTTGCAGAGGATTTTACTACTTCAAGAATTTACACCACTCGTTCACCTCGACTTACAAGAGGAATCTCTCACTTCGTTGCTCTCTCGTCTTCTCTCTTTTTTCTTCGCTCTACACCGAAATACACCGAAGAAACTCTACACCGAGATACACTGAAGAAGATAAACTTACAAGAGAAATAAAGTCAATTTCTCTTCTGCCACAAGCCACCAAGAAGAAGTCAATCTTCTTCTTCTTCTTTCATCTTCATTCACTGCTCCTTATATCCCGAGAAAACCGAAGATGAACACCAATCGTAACTTAACTATAAAGGAGAGCCGCACGAACCTTTTATCGCGAGAAGAAAGCAAGGACAGTTGAGCGGGACAAAGAGAAGCGAAGTTTCGCAGCTGATGCTGGCGCCTACGTTTCGTGAATCTACCCCAAGGGGTGCGGGTCGCGACTGTTTCACGATCGGGAGTGCGAGAGCAGGATCGGGAGGCGTGGATCGGGCTCCAGCACTTAACAATCTCCCACTTGGAGACTGATACACCTGCTACAACGTCTTCTTCCTCAAACTGATATCATCCACTGGTAGTGTCACCTTTTTCTTCAAACATGAATCCTCCAACTTGAATCCTCCACAATGAATCCTCCAACTCTGCAACTCAAAGCCCTGCCTTCTCTCCAGAAGACCAACTCAAGCTGTGCACAACTTCAATTTCTCAAGAGTAACACCCTCAGTCAACATATTAGCAGGGTCAACATAGCTTTACACCTCCAAGTTATTTCCTAGATTACTCTTGTCTCTGCTTACAACTCCCACTGCATGGGCAATATCCTACCTCTGTTCAAAGCCTTTTTCAACAAGTTTAGTCTTGTACCTTCTACTGCCACAAAGTTCAGTCTTCACATGATACACCGACTAATTGTGAAAAATCTTCTTCCCTGGTCAAAGTTTTGCCAACTCTCACTTACTTGAACTTTCATCTTGCAAAATTTTTTCATAGCTTTGTGATTCTTCACCATCTGTCTGTGGAACAATAGAAATGGGTGCCCCGAACCCACTCTCCTCTTCACTTCCATTATCACAAAACTATGAACTGTCAGCAATAGTGCATCATGTTCTTCTTCAGATACTACATTTGCTCTATCATTCTCTATATTCTTGGGATTCCTGCAGTTTCTCTTTATGTGACTAGCCTTGCCACAATTTCAGTAGGTTGGCTGTTGACCAAACTTTGATTTTGATCTCCCTTTATTTGAGTTCTTGTCATGTCATCTCCCTCTGAAATCAACATTTAATGTTGAACTCGTACCTGAGATCTCGCCAGAAGCTTTCTTGCGAACCTCCTTAGCCAAAATCAAATCATGAATATCATTGCATTTCAGTTTAGATTTACCTGCAGAACTGCTAACTGCCATCCTCATGGCTTCCCAACTATTTGACAATGATGCCAACAATATCAGCGCACTTATATCATCATCAAAATCAATTTCAACAGACGACAATTGATTTGTGATAGTATTGAAATCATTCATGTGTTGAGCAACAGAAACACCTTCCGCCATTTTCAAATTGAATAACTTATTCATCAAGTACACATTGTTATTCGCTGAAGGCTTTCCATACATACTTGATATGGCTGTTATGAGATCTGCAGTCGTCCTTTCCTTGACGACGTTATGTGCAACGGACCTCGATATGGTCAATCGAATCACCCTAAGAACTTGTCGATCCAACAAATTCTATTCAGTCTCATCCATCCTTTCAGGACTTTTCCTCAATAACGGAAGATGGAGTTTCTTCCCATAGAGGTAGTCCTCTATATGCATCCTCCAATAATCATAATCTGTGCCATCAAAATTTTCAATCCCTGAAACCTTTACTTCATTTGTTGTCATCATTCTTCCTTATATCCAAACAAAGCTCTGATATCAGTTGTTGCGACGAGATATAACTATATATACTAGTTGATGTAGTATATATATAAATCGAACAGGAGAATGGTCGACAAAGCAAAAAAAAATAGAACTAGAAAAATCACACCAGAAAGGAACACACAGATTTACGTGGTTCAACAAATTACCTACTTCCACGGAGTTGCAGAGGATTTTACTATTTGAGAAATTTACAGATGTCGATCACCTCGACTTACAAGAGGAATCTCTCACTTCATTACTCTCTCTTCTTCTCTCTCTTTTCTTCTCTCTACACCGAGATACACCGAATAAACTCTACACCGAGATACACCAAAGAAGATAAACTTACAAAAGTTTTCTTCTTCTTCTTCTTCTTTCTTCTTCCTTCACAGCAGAAAACGACTTCTCGCACTTTCCTTCCTTCTATATCGAGGAAACCGAATAAGAACACCAACCGTGACTTAACTCTGAAGGAGAGCCACGCGAACATTTCATCGCGAGAAGAAAGCAGGAACAATTGAATGAGACGAAGAGAAGCGAAGTTCCGCGGCAGACGCTGGCGCCTACGGTTCGCGGATCGACTCCAAGGGGAGCAGGTCGCGACTGTTTCGCGATCGGGAGTGCGGGAGCGGTAACGGGAGGCGTGGATTGTGCTCCAACACTTAACATAATCGGCGTTGCCTGTCTAATAAGCTTTATTAAATTCAGGTCAGCAGAACGGGGGAACTTCTGGACACCCTCGATATTTATGGTTATGCTATGGTTCTAGCTCTTCCATCGACCCGACTTCTTCATGTCAGCAGACTCAGATGTTCCTTTATCTCGTTTTTTTACCGAAGGGCTCCAATTCAGATCATTCAATCAGTTTTTGTGACTCAACTGGATTTAACCTTACTTGTTTTGGCTCAGATGGATGCATCTAGTAGGATAAAGTAGGTTTCTTGGTCTTCTATTAGTGAGTCCCTTTTTGTCATACTTTTTCCCTATGAATCATTAGATCTTCTCAGGATCAACGCCGATAAATTTTCAATGTGCTGAAATGTAAATACATATAAATTACGTGGCATGCATGCAAATTCATCTAAGAAGCTAGACTATATGATTATAAAAGATCATTCAATAAAAAATTGAACATAAAAATTATAGAACCATTCATTAATGAATATAAAGGATCAATAATTTAATGATGAACCTGAGAAAACTATTTTACTACGGAGAACTAGGAATGAGTCCATTAGATTTAGGGTTATAGCTTTAAGCCATTGAACCAATTCACTAGATTTTACTTTAATCATATTATCTTCAATTTAATTTATTATTAAATTTGATTTTTAAAGTTAAATTCAGTCCTGCTAAAAATATCAAAAAGAAAAATTTATATAAGATATTATCATTATAAATACCCTATTGGTTATTAATTAGTATTAGGAAATGCTTTAAAGTTACCTGCTCATATTCCAAGACGATCATGTTTCTTATCTTTTGAACTCATTTATGATTAGAATAATCTCATTAGTTTTAATTAAATGAATGTCACTTTTGATTAGGGAATCTATCATAAATTTTAGGTGCTCTATTTATAAATAAGAGACTTTAAATATTAGATTTCCTCAAAAAAACCTTATTGTCCTTTACAACTATTGAATTCTGATTTCTTTTGGAATCACGCGAACGGAAACTAACTTCAATCAAGATAGAGAGATAAGTAATGAACAATAATGAACATAGTGCGTCATGTCTAAGAAGTAATCTTCTTATTTATATAAAATACAATACAATATGATTATGTTAAATTTTCGTCGCTGCTTTAAAATTTTTTTTACAATTTATTCTAAGTATTTTAAATGTATGAGTCTATCACTCAGTTGCGCTTTAGCTCTCAACTAAGTTTGTGTGGCTTCGGGTCGGCAAGACCGGTTCGGTCAACTAGGCTTGGTTGTTGTTATTGACCAGTCGATTTAGTATGGTTGTCAAAGCTTAATAGTAGATGGAACAGCTTCTCGGTGTCTCTGATAAGATTGAAGATACAAAGGCATCAGGTCTTCCCCTGAGCCGACTTCTTCATGGTAGTCGGCTCGAATATCTCTTTTTCTTGTTTCTGAACCAAATGATTTAGACTCAGATCATTTGGTTTATCTTTTTTATCATTATCGTGGCTTGATTGACATTGGCTAGTACAACTTCACTCAGTCGGACAGATGGTCTTTTGTTTGTGAATCCTCCTTCATTGTTCTCTTTTTTTTTCTAGATCGTTGAATCACTTCTCTGAATTAACACCGACATATTTTCGATGTATTTCCTTTATTTCACTGATTTTCTTACTTCATAAAAGCGACTTGGTGATAAAGAATAAGATAATTTAATGCAAAAAGTATATTATAATTATTATTAATTAGTGAATCAATAATTGAACTCTCTTGATTTTCGCACATGTGAGTGTTATGAAAAAGGCACGGCAAGATTCTTTATATTTCATCTTGGTTCTTCGTCCCTTCATGTTTGAATAGAATTGGCCACCCCTTGTGGGGAGTTTGTGAGAAACAGAGAGGCCAAGCCTGGAGGAAGATGTCGTAGAGCCGAAGGACCACATTGCTACACTAGAAGGGCAGGGGAGTTTGGTTCAAATGTTGCTCTTGGGTGCGCTGAAACTTAGATGAAGTGAGAGCTAGTCTACTCCATGTCCAAATACGATCGAAACATCTTGATGACGAATAGTTTGTTTCTAATGGGAGATTTGTCATAGACTGACTCCTTCGCTTCGGCAACATCCCCCCTCAAGGCATTAAAAAAATTGCCTTGATCCTTTTCACAAGGTATGTATGCTATTAAGATTTCAATGGTATAAATGTAATAAACTTGAATGTTTATGCGTTAGACATGTAAATACATAAGATTATGCGGTATGTATGTAAATTTCCCTTCCCAATGACCGAGCGAAAGAGCGAGAATTTGATGTGGAGTGAAGACAAGGGGGCAGGATCCGCTAAGCTTTGGTTTTACCCGATCCGTGACGGCAATCGGATTAACAGATCCCAGTAGTTTAGATGGCGCGGCACGTAGGACGTGGGTCCCGCTTTCGAAAACGACATTCTAACGGCTACTTCAGTTCACAAAAAGCTAAAAATATTAAATTTCGTTTACGGACTAAATACATAATTAATATGTGCGATTTTGAAAAGGAGCGAGATTAGACTGCTGTTTGCAGAAGCGGCGGCTCCTTAATTTGAATCTGGTATTTACTTTTATAGCTAATGAAATATAAATAATCCTATTGCATGTTGATGCTATGATTCATGCAACATTTTATATCTAATAATATAATATAGATGATGCTAATCTTCATTATATTATAATTATGATAATATATGCAATTTATTAACCTTTTAATTATTTAGGATTTAAGTGTTTCGTTGTATAATTAGAATTATTAGTTTTAAAATTAGTTATTATTAAGTTCATTGAATATTTTTCTAATTAATAATTTATTGATAAATATAAATATTTTACTTATATTTTTTTGATTAGAATATATATGGATAAGAAAATTATCTTTAGAATACTTTGAGGGAATTTTTATGAGCATGGTTTAAAAATCATATTGGTGCTGAGCTGAAAATTATATATTATATTTATCTGAAAATAAATTAAATAATTTTAAAATTGTTCTGATTAATTTTTTCTTAAATTAGCTTAAGTTTGTATCTTTCAATCCTAAGACAAATGTGCTGGATTTTAAATGGGCTTTCTGTAAGCCCATTTATGATTAAAAAATTACGAAAACACTGGTAAGTCGCCCAACAACTCCACAACTGCCTTGAACTTGAAGGCTTATGAGATCCAACATTTGGCATCCTTCTCGAACTAACCCATAATTTTTAGTTAACGTGATGATTAAATATTTAATATTTTACATAATCATGAATGTATTTTAATGTAAGACAATGAGTCCAAATTAGAGATATAATTGAACCGAGTCAACTCAAGTATAATTCTATAAATGACATGTGAAATAAACAAAATTTATATATATATCAAATTCGAGCTAACCTTGTTTTGGTTCCTTAGTACTCAAGATGTTGTAGAATATACCAAGATATATTATTGATATGCTATCAACAAATTTTTATCAAATGAAATAAATTTTGGGGCATGACATAAATCTAGAAATAATCTTTTGAATAATAAATGTTCAAACTTTGATAAAAAGTCCTCCATAGTCCATATTTCAACAAACTTATAGTCAAAATAACCAGCTCAATGAGGCAAACCCAATGGTTCCAAAATCAGTTCATCCGAGCCAAATCAAGTTCAGATCAAGTCATTAAACTACATTTGGAAGTTTTTTTTAGCATATTTGGAATGTTAAATGATTGTTGAATCTGGCGAGATTATAGTCGAATCGAGTGTCTCGACAAAATAAATCTAACGAGTTAATGATCACTTAATTTTAACATTGTTAAGACACTAAAATGTCTATTGAATGACGTCTAATCAAAAGAAGCTCATCAAACTGTTCAATCAAAGTTCATATTTCTGCATTAATTACATCTGAAACTCTATAAATAGAGTCTCACCACTCTCATGAGTGTGGGGGGGGGGGAGCTTGAGACTTGAAAAAGAACTTGTAGCTTTTAGAAGGAGCTGAAGTCCACCACCACCACCACTGACCAATGTCGATCAACACTGACCTCCGTCGAACGCTGTCAACCGTTATTAACTTTCGTTGATCACCGTCGACTGTCGTCGATCACCAATGACCTCCGTCGACCATCGCTAATTGTTGTTGCTCAGCGTCAATCTCTGTCGACAACCGACAATCAGCACCAACCATCGTCGACTACCGCCGACTGGACACCGCCAATCCCTATCGGTCGCCGCCCGTTCAAAGCAACAAATTCATCAGCACGTCGAAGCTGTAACTTGGAAAACCTAGTAACCATTTCCCGCCTCTGGGACAAGTGGTTGCAAGCAGTCGTCTTTTTATAATAAAACTCTTGAGCTGAGTCAAATCTCATGTTTTTTACCTTTCCAGGTTATCCACGTAAAAACTTCTTGTGTCATTATTAGTTGTTTTCTCTTTGCTGAGTGAGTATTGAATTTTTGCACCACCCTAAGATGATAATTTACTACTCTACTGCCTCAAATTTTCTAGCACGCAACAATTATATTTGAAATTATAAAAATTTAAGAATTTAATTTTGAAGTTTTTAACATTTATTCTTAGAAATATTAATTCTTAGAAAATCAATAGAAGAAAGTTCGTCGGAGAACTCTTTTGTGCGAGAATGGGACGTTTCATACTCTCTTACACGAAGATGAAGAGCACACAAAGGAACGGGGAAAGGTTAAAATTCAAAGCTATAGTTGTTTTCACAATAAAACTTCATCTTCCAATCCAAAGCCATAGATCATACTTAGGAAATTTTCATAATTTAATCGCACACTTTTGACCAACTTTCTCTTAAATGTAGAGATGCTGATTTGAATTCTAAACTTAATTTAGTCAAACTTGTTTTTATTAAGCTTTAACCCTTAATTAATGAACGATTTCTTAAAACAAAATTAGCACTCGACCTATTCATGATAGATTGAACATCATAATTAGAAGATAAAATATATTTTATCATAAGTAGATCTCATATAACTATTAAGGTATATAAATAATCTAAAGCATGTCGCCTTAATATTTCAGAAATTGACTTGGATATTTTAAACAATTTACGGTCAATTCTATGATAGAATAAACTATGGTTGTTCTTTTGATGCAATGATTTATATTTGAGCAGCTACAACTCTTTAGAGACTATGATTCTGACCATGTCTACAAATTAAAAATATTGATACGCCGTCAATAAATTTCTATCATCTGACATAAATCTCGAGGCATGACGGATCTCGAGACAATTTTTTGTTCAAGAAACATTGAAACTTTAATCAAGAGTCATGCAAAGCTTTGATTTCAGCAAATTTGTAGGCATATTGACCGGCTCGATAGACAGACTGATGGTATCAAAATTGATCTAATCAAAGTTAAAACAAGCTCAGATCAAGTTATTAAATCACTTTTGGATGCTTTCCAAGCATATTGGGAGGCCAAATAAATGTCTAAACTGATGACTTATAATTGAATTGAGTGTCTTGACAATATGGCTCCAAAGAGCCCAAGATCACTCAATTCTGACACCATGAAGACACATAAACGTCCATCAAATGTTGTTTGCTCAAAGGGAACTCTCCAGGTCGTCCAATTCAAGTGATTCAAATTCCCGCATTAATAACATTTAGAGCTCTATAAATAAAGTCTAACATCTCTCATGAAAGGAGAAAGGAGAACCTGAGACATGAGGAAGAGCTTAACACTTCGAGAATGAGCAAAATTACAACATCACTCATGTTTTTTGTCCAACGATGATGCTCGACAATTGGTCGTTAGGCGATGGCAATGGAGATGGATGGGTGGAGCTCTAAGATTCTTCAAATCTATGAGTTCTACCATTCTCTTCCGGTTCAACTCTCTTTTCTGTAGAGATTCATATTTATTCATAGATTTACGGAGTAGCATTGCGGTGATTTTTGTTGAGATCTTAAGATTGGATGACATGGAGTGACCCTTCTTAATAATATGATAGATTTTTTTAAAATATTTGGGTGACTTAATAATATAAAAAATATATAATCTTAGACTCATTGGATTCACCTTGTCAATGCGTTAAATTTGACTATATATAAGATTTAAAGATTATTTGGTTCTCTATTTAGTTCCCTAAAGTTTTTGAGTACTTCTAAAGTACTTAATTTTGGTTCATTTGGCTTCTGCTGGTGAGAAGCTTGTTTAATTTAGATATTTAGCTGGACTATAAATTTGTTGGAATATGGGTTCATATGGCGTAAATTTAATTTTATATATTAGAGGGTTTCAAAACAAATGAAAGTGGAGATAAATATATACACAGGTTGTGTACTTTTATGCTTAAAATAGGTGGCATTTCCGCGTCTAAGAAATAAAATAGTTATTTTTGAAGTATTATGTAATATGGTGTTTGGGGTAGCATGCGAGCGAATTGTATGGATGGGTCAGATCGATAAAAGACGCCCAATAAAACAAATTTGTGTTTGGGCTATCTTGGAATTTATGTGCGGCACAATAGTACAGTTGGGCCAGATCTATATAAGAGGCCCAATGCAACAACCCTAAAGTTTGAAGTCTCTTTTCTCATTTATGAGGGACCTATAATGAGAGATGCTTGATTTGTGAAAATATTGTATAAATTTCTTTATATTTTGCAGATCTTTTTGAATGAAATTACATTTTAAGGAAATATAATTTAATATTTTTCTTATAGGCATAATTGATATTAACAGTGAAACGAAGTGAAAGAAACATGGAGAGAAAATGAGAAGATTTGAAAAAAAAAACAAGATTTGTGAAGACTGATGCCATGGTGCCAGGAGCTGGGCGTCAAGGCGCCAGTCAACTGAAGGCAATGCCAAGGCGCCAGATCAGAGTGGCACCTAGGCACCCGACACCCAAGAGCAACCCAAGAGGTTGACACTTGGCGCAAACCACCAGTGCCATAGCGTTAGTCTTGAAGGCCAAGACCATGACCATAATAGAGCGACACCTATGCACTAGTACTAGAAACTGCACGACTTTGGGCGGCTCGAGCCACCTCTTCATTGAATTTTGGGCAGTTTTTCAGAGCAGCTTTCAGAGGAGAATACAGAGGAATATAAGGAGGACCCTGAAGTTCATGTGAGAGGTTCGGTGGAATTTAGACTTCAGTTGGTGATTAGGGTGAGACTTCCTAGGGTTAGAGAAGGTTTTCCTTCTTGTGTTTGTAGTGATCTAGGCTTGTTCGATGCAAGTCTAAAATAGCGAGTTTTGTTGATTTGTACTTACCGTTATGTCAGGAGTTGCAGGAGAAGAGCAAGGACTTGGGTGGAGCATTCTCAAGGCCAATTGAGGGGGAGAGATAAGTATATTTGTGATTTGAAATTGTAGTTTTCATAAACTCATTTACATGTTGAATCTCTCTGTTTCAATGCAATTTGGTGTTGTTTTATCCATGCTTTCTGAGTAATTCTCATTGCTTTTCCTTGCGGTGATGTACTAGATGTGTAGGAATGTGGATAACATGTTGAAATAGTTTTTATTCTTTATCTGTGATGATTTTCCTTTTGCACTTAGTTTACTTTTCAATCTAGTGAAATTGATCTGTTAAAATATGTTGTGAACCTGTAAGAGCTCGGAAGAGCTATGTAGCAAGACCAATTCACATAGCATAATTAGAAATTCTGTAAGTATAATTTTAGATTATTGCAGTAGGATTGATAGCATAACTCAAGTATTTTAAAATTTCAAACTTAGAATGAATTCAGTAGACTAGAATATTGTTCTATTTTAAATTCCATTGTTCCATGTGGGTTCAACATCCCATACTCTTTTAGAGCCATATATTACTAAAAAGATAAATATACTTGCATAGAAACCCTAGTGTGCAATAATATTTAATTTTAAGAATTCAATTAAGTTGCTAGTGAGCATATCAAGATTTTTGGAGCTATTACCAATTATATAATTGTGATAATCACTGGGGTGGATCAATGTTGTGTTTATATACTTAGGGACATTCAGACAGAACTTTCAGAATTGTGTTTTTCGAACATACTAACTGCTTATAAAACACTAGCTTTTGAACAGTAGATTTTCAACAACAGCTTCTGAAACCAACTTTTCTACAACTACAGTCGAAACAAGCGCACCCTGAATTTGAAATACACATGTGCATGTATAGACTTATGACATTAAATTGTTATAAATATAAATATCAACTTTATGTGTTTAATATGCAAATAGAAAGGATTGTGTAGAAGGCATGTAAATTCCCCACCCCCCCCCCCCCCCCC
>JXCR01089586.1:375394-425568 GCA_002079205.1 Phalaenopsis hybrid cultivar
CACACACATTCAAGTTTGATTATTTAGTATTTAAAAAAAGAACTAAAAATCATACTCTTTAATTGGATGAAAACATATGCTTGTAAGACCAAAAATAAATGACCTTGTAAGAAAAGATTAATTATATCATTAAAACAATGATATTTTAAACTTTGGATATAAATATTTAAAGGTTACGCTAAAAATGCAAAGCTTATGAAGCCTAGCCCTTCTATAATCACTATATTAGTTATGTATGTAATGAGCTATTAGACATAGTGCCACATAGGTAGTCATTATAATGGTGATCTAAAAGCTTGTGCGAATGTGGTGTTACAATATGTGTAGATAGAAAAATCCAAAAGCAAAATGAGTTATTAACACACCATAAAAAAAGATAATAATGAAAAACGAAGGGTGCGAATGGGAGGGATAAAGTAAAGTTGAAGGTGGGAGAAATAAGTGAATGGGATATATGACAGAGAAGGAGGGTAAATGAGGGGAGAAAATAGTGCTCATATTTTGATTTTTTAGAAGATGAGAGGAGAGATTAAAGGAAGCTGGAACTATGCCTTGAGATCTTGAGATATCCTTTGTTAAGAGAGAAGAAATATTATTCGATAGATATTGTGAGAGAACTATAGTTTGCGAAAGAGTTAAACCCTTTATATGTATTTTTCCTCGCTTTTATCTATTTTTAACAATACATTCCTTAAGAAAGATAGACATTGTCTCAAATTGGAACTGTTCATAGTAGAAAAGGTGGGCGATTACAAGAATGTGGGGTTTTAGAAAATAATGTTATAATTCATATATCTACTAGCGAGAACACTGTTTAGATTGAAAAATCGCAATTAGATGCAAGACCATAAGTTGCAATTTTATGACAAAGATGATATAGAGATAAGAGTGTGGCTCAAATCCCTATCAAGTTGGATATACTATGACACTACTGTTTTTAAGAAATAGTGCCTTCAAAATTTGCTTATGGCTTTATATAATAAGAGATAATTCATTTTTATTTGACTAGGGTTATGGGTTTATGTCAAAAAAGTTTTATTATTTTTATAATTATGTATTATTAAATAATTAAGTTTGAATTGCTAGTTGATTGATTCATTTATGTCCATGAATATATCATTTAAAGCACATTAACAAATTAGTGAAGTTGCTCAACTGAGGCTTGATATATATAATGCTTAGTTAAGGCACAAATAATACTCGTTATCAAGCTCAATATAATAATTGACCTAAATTTTGATTAAGGTTTGATATATCATTTGATTAAGTTAAGTTTATGATAATTTGAATTACCTCTTTTATTTGGACATTTAATTTCATATTATTAGGATATTTTAAAATGGTAATATTTATAATTGTCAGATAATAATTTACTTTGCTAGCTAAACTCACATGAATTTGCAAAAAGCTATTTAAAATCACTTTAAGAAAATTATGAGCTTTTAAGAGATTTAAAGCTTATTAACTTAAAATTATAGTTTTAAACTTAATAGGATGGGCTCATCAGGACTCAATAGGCATGATTCTAGATCTCATTTATGATTCCAAATGAGGCATTTATTTAACTCAGTAATCATAAAGCGAACAAAGCTTTAGTTAAGCTCAAATAAATGTGAATTTAAATAAACTGAGCTCAAACACTATCACAAAGATCAAATCAAGCTTGAGCCAAGCTAGAGCATGCTTTTGATCAATGATTTTAGCACAAATGTTATCACACAGCTTGGTTCTATTCATTTACATCTCTAAGTAACACATATATTACACTTGAATTCTCTTGGATCGAGCAAGTGATAATAATTTATTTGTGATAAAAGGCATGTCATGGCTTGCCATTAATGTAGAGATATAAGGGTCGCATTCCACTTATTATTTGTGTTTATAAGAAAAGNCAAGATTTGAAGACAACAATTTTTTATGCCGAGCTAGGGTTTGATCATGTTGATCGCATTTGATTGACTCCACTGAAATTTAACTAGCATGAAAACTGAAAAAAATGAATCTTAGAACTAGTCAACAATTTTATGGCTGATCTACAAATTTGTGATTGAATGACCCTTTATGATTCGTGATAATGGTGATCTAAAAGCTTCTGTGAATGTGTTGATGCAATTATGTGTAGATCCAAAAATCCAAAAGCAAAATTAGTCATTAGCACACATAAAAAAGATAATAATGAAAAAAGAAGAGCACGAATGGGAGGGATAAAGTAAGATGAAGGTGGGAGAAGAAGTAGATTAAGTAGAAGGGATATATGACAAAAAAAGAGGGTAGATAAGGGGGAAATATAGTGCTCATTTGTTGATTTTGTGTAAAATAAATATATTTTTTTTATTTTTTAAATTTAAAAGAAATATTTAGCCTAAAAATATTTGTTAGAATTTGTTTTATTTTGAAGACGTTTATAAAAGCCACTTGTTGATATGATAACTTATTAAGATAATGTGAAAAACCAGAGTATAAGAGCGAAAGGTTTGTGAATGATAAAAAAATTGAAAAATAAATTGCACCCGTTGATTTTTTAATGAGGAGGTAAATAGACATGCATCAACATGCACAGAGTTTTTGAGTAGCCTACACCCAATATATTATTTGTTAAGGTGATTTATTAAATTATTAGTAGATTACAACGAATAGCCCTTTATAGAGTTGTGCATACAAAGAAAGAGAAGTGAGAAGAATTTTTGTGGTATTAATTATCTAATATAAGAAGAATGATCTTATATTCAAACTAGGATGAGATTTTAAGATGAGAAGAGAGAATAGAGGAAACTAGTACTATGCCTTGAGATCTTGAGGTATCCTTTCTTAAGAGAGAAGAAAGATTATTCGGTAGATATTGTGAGAGAGCTGTAGTTTGCAAAAGAGTTGAACCCTTTTTATGTCTTTTTCCCTGCTTTTAGCTATTTTTAACAATACATTCCTTAAGAAAGATAGGCATTGTCTCTAATTGGAACTGTTTATAGTAGAAAGGTGGGCGATTACAAGAATGTGAGGTGTTAGAACATAATGTTCTAAGTCATATATATACTAGTTGGCACAATATATGGATTGAAAAATTGTAATTAGATGTAAGACCATAAGTTGTAATTTTATGTCAAAGATGATATAAAGAGGAGAATGCGGCTCAAATCCCTATCAAGCTGGATATACTATGACACTACTATTTTTAAGAAATAGTGCCTTCAAAATTTTCTTATGGATTTATACAATAAGAGATAATTCATTTTATTTGACTAGGGTTTTGGGTTTAGGTCAAAAAAGTTTCAATTTTTTTTAATTATTTTATTATTAAATTAATAAGTTTGAATTGCTAGTTGATTGATTCATTTATGCCCATGAATATATCCCTTAAAGCACATGAAAAATTAGTGAAGTTGCTCAACTAAGGCTTGATATATGTAATGCTTAATTAAGACTCAAATAATACTCGTTATGAAGCTCAATATAATCATTGATGTAAATTTTGATTAAGGTTTGATATATCATTTGATTAAGTTAAGTTTATAGTCATTTGAATTACAAATTTTATTTGGGCATTTAATTTCATATTATTAGGATATTTTAAAATGGTACTATTTATAATTGTAAAATAATAATTTACTTTGCTAGCTAAAACCCACATGAATTTAAAGAAAGCTATTCCAAATCACTTTAAGAAAATTATGAGCTTTTAAGTGATTTAAATCTTGTTAACTTAAAATTATAGTTTTTAAACATAATAGGATGGGCTCATCAGAGCTGAATAAGCACGATTCTAGATCTCATTTATGTTTCCAAATAAGATGCTTATTTAACTCAGTAATCATAAAGTGAACAAAGCTTTAGCTAAGCTCAAATAAATTTGAATTTAAATAAACTGAGCTCAAACACTATCGCAAAGCTCAAATCAAGCTTGAGCCAAGCTAGAACATGCTTTTGATCAATGATTTTAGAACAAATGTTATCATAGAGCTTGGTTCTATTCATTTACATCTCTAAGTAACACATAGATTATGCTTGAATTCTCTTAGATCGAGCAAGTGAAAATAATTTATTTGTGATAAAAGGCAAGTCAAGGCTTGCCATTAATGTAGAGATATAAGGGTCGCATTCCACTTATTATTTGTGTTTACAAGAAAAAGATTGGATGGAAAACTCGTGGACCTATGTTGAACTTGAGTACATATGGTGAGCTTATTTTTACCAAGAGCATTCTCGGGGACAATGTGATAACATTTTTAATGACAAATATGAGGGGCCCATCAAAATTATCAAGGACATGAGAGGCTTGAATGTTTCTACAAGTAGGGGTGATATCGTCTTTTGGATAGTGCCAGTTAGTCAATGTTACACCTCATGAATCGTAATGGAAAAAAAAATCCTTTACATTTTACTTTGAATGATTTTTAATTCTATTAATTTGCCATTTTTAAAAAGCTTTCTCTCAAATTTAAAGTTCAATTTTTTTGGATTTTGGTTACTCACTATTTGTTTTTTGTGCTCATAAGAAAGTGAGTGGATCTCGAGCTATTGGGCTCAAGTAGAACTTACTAAGAATGACATAACTTCTTATATGAATAGCTTTCATTAGGACTTCTCGAGAATGATCTCGACGACGCTTGAAGACAATATCGAGGACAGACAAAGAGGTATTCGTAGGGCTTAAATTGGTTTTGGAGAGGCAATATTTTTTTCTTGTTACACTACATGAAACATAAACACAAATGAAAGTGCCTTATCCATTCCACTTAAATCATTTGTCAAATCACATCGCGCGTCCCTTTTTTTATTTTAATTTTCCCCTCTCATATGTAAAGTTTGAATAACGAGTTTCAACAACATAAAGAGACCATAAAAATATTTTAAATGCAGACCACATCTTTAAACAACTGAAAAATAGTGTAATTTCTAAGAATGAGTTATAATAAGCTTTAAATTGATAAAATTATATAAAAAAAGCAAGGAGACAAGCATAGAACAAAAAGAAGCATTCACAAATGATGGAGGTAAACAATAATAAGCCGAAAAATCTAAAGCATACAAACAGTTTGTTGGTGGAATAATTTAACAAATCCTTCAATTTTATAAATGACATGAGAAAAGCAAATTAGTTGTGCTTTGATTGAGGCAATAATTTGCTATTTAATCAAATAAAATAAAAATATATATATTTTTAACTTCCTAAAATTTTAATTTTAATTATTTGATATTTATAAACTATTTAAATCTCTTTTATAAACGGGGCATAGGCTCTTCATAAGTTAAATTTCTCTTCCATCATCTCAAGCAACTTTCCNAAATATTTTTAACTTCCTAAAATTTTGATTTTAATTATTTGATATTTATAAACTATTTTAATCTCTTTTATAAACGGGGCATAGGCTCTTCATAAGTTAAATTTCTCTTCCATCATCTCAAGCAACTTTCCCTTACTTCACTTTGAAGAATTTCTAAATATAATGCAGCAAATAGGCTAGACATGACCCAACCCTATATCTTTGGTGGCATTGGGCATCATCTTTAAGTCAAGAAGACCACAGTTGATAAAATTTTAGATTTTAGAGAGAGAGAGAAAGAGAGAGAGAGAGAGAGAGAATTAGGAGTCTAGGAGACATAGGACAGTGCTCAAACTCAAATCATCTTCATGATTATAAGGCCTTGTTAGGATTGTACAATTCTCTAAATCCCTTTCAGCTTATTTGACTTGCTTGGTCTCTTCTTGACTTTTTAAATCCAAAATTCTGATCTTTCTGGTCAAACCAAACTTTCTTTCATTAACTCCTAAAGAGAGTCATCAATTTCTTCCTTCCTACCTTCTTTGAATCACTCCCACTCTTGTAGAAAAGAAAAAGAAAACAAATTTCCATAGGCTCCATCTAAAACCAAAGCTACAAGAAAATTGCTCATCAAACCAAACAAGAGAGACATTGGGAGAGCTCGCTAGATGGCCAAAACCATTACTGCAGTACTAAATACTGTTCTTCTATCTCCATCAAGCTTAGCTGCAGCACTAAATTTTCATAAAAGCCCCAAAAATCAAGTGATTTGGATTCCAAAAACAGCAAAATTTCAGAACAGAATTACCAGCTACAATCAACCGAAAGAGTCTTAAAAAGAAAACAAAATATATGCAAAATTCTATTTTTTGCTTCTTCTTTTATTCTATCCTGACATTAATTTGTAATTAAGTAGCGCTCATAATTCATATAACACTACACAAAACAGATTAAAGAAATAAATAAATCAAATCCAAAAGCCAAATTCTAAGCTAAAAAGAAGTGAAGAAAATACCTGAAACTGATGAATGAACACTGAGAAGAACGCCAAAGATGGAGAGAAAGAGAGAGCATAAGAAGACGAAGCAGGTGCACGCCAACACTGTCATCAATCCCAATCCAACTAAGCCTTACAAGTCTTCTCTGTCATCTTACACAGCACTTCAACTTTCAATTTCTGTTTCTATCAATCAATTTCGCTTTTTTCTTCTCACCACCTCTTTGCTTTCAAGTAGGTTTTGGTGTGATTTGCGAGCACTTCCATGCTTTATTTTTTTTGGGTACCAAGCTGACACTTTTACAGATGGGCACAAACCATCCACTTTTTTTCCAACTTGTCCCACTTTTTAATTTACTGCAAAAATGAAATGGCAAATTAGCCATCTTCTTTTGTTCCTAGCGAAGCTTTAAACTTTTTCTAGCGTATGCCTAAAAAGCTGTTAAAGTAGTTTAGGTTTAATATATTTGTCTATCTAAAAGAATATATTTTGTGTTCCTCAATATTAATATATAAAATGAAAAATAAAATAGAAATGAATCCAACTGATTTCTTAATTTAAATAATAATTTTTTTTTTTCTTAAAATGATGGAACATCATAATATTAAATTTGATATAAGATTAAAACTTATAATTTTAACAATAGCTCCATATCTTATAAAAAAATTACAAAAAAAAAATGTTGAGGCTTGAGATAATGATATCATCATTTTTAAGTCTTCATAATCAAGAATAAATGAGAGATATCTTCACTTGTTAATTATTTCAATTGGGGACTCTCAAATGGATGGATGTGATGGTAGAGTCAAAATGGGAGATGAAGTAATTATTTGTGAACAAATAATTTTCGGAAAAGGTTTATGTATGTAATAAGTGTAAAAATGTGTCATTTTTTAAGAAGTTTGAGTGAATTTCGGCTAATTTTTCTTAGAAAATATTATGTTTCAAAATATAATACTCATATGTAAATTTATACATTCTTTTCGTAGTTTATGACTACTAAGATTAGAAGTTGTTCAATTCAGAATTGTCTGAGAATCACCCCTAAGAAATATATTGTGGTAAAGAGAGAGAAGCATGCAGCAAGACATGAGAAATGAAGTATTTTAGTATATAGTTTTAACAACCTCTGTTACATTTAATATTTACTCTATTTATAGAGATTTAGGAATAGTGCGAAATATGAATTACACCCTTGAAACCTTTAATCAGCAGGCCTCCAATCAAACGGCTTCATGCCAAGCGATTGTTGAATATATGGTGGATCGCTTATATGTCGACAAACTTTTACCTTAGTGGTATCCAAGTCAGTCAATCTCTTGTTCGACCGGCACCCTCTGGATCAGTTTATCTTTGTTTGATTTCTCGATTGATCTCCAGCCTCTTGTTCGACCGACCTCTAGATCGGTTGACCCTCAATCTGTCTCTCGACCAATCTCCGGCCTCTGGTTCATCCACGCTCTAGATATCTTTATTTATTCTCATAGATTTTATATAGTGACACGTTCTCCACATCGAGCCATTTGATTTGCGGAAAGTCTAATCAAATATATTTTTATTCTAGAAAGGTATAAGCACCATCATGTTTAAGCTTAACTGGGCAAAGGACTTGTTCTACTCAGCTACATAAATAAATGGATTAAAATTTATTATTTATGTTAAGATTTATATTTATTTCATAAATTATTTTTGGCACATTTTTATCATTCATCTTCTTATCTAAACCTTTAGATTGCCTTAAGATTTGAACTTAACATATACATCAATAAACGATCGAGATAATATAACGATTTAAATAAAAAGATAGATGATGACACGTGTCAAAAATAAATTATGTATATAAAACAATATCATAAAGACCTATAACTCCCATTTTAAAGTAAGGACTATAAAAAGGTATCATGAACATATGTAACTCTCTATTTAAGTGGAGAACATAAAAAAATAATAATAACATATAACTTCGCTGGCAAACATGTAATTTTAGATTTGGTCCATCTATTTCCTATAAATAGCGGAATCATATTGTTTATGGGCTCATCTTTTGTACATAGATCTCTCCGCGCTTTCACTTATAATCTCAATATCCAATATATAAAAATGAGTCAAAAATCTCGGAGATACCCCGTTTTCCCCTATAAGGCAAGCTCATGCATACCATTTTATTTATTTTCCCTTATTTGTCTCTTTCTTTTTCTCCTTCGAAGTTCGTGCTACTTCGATCCTTGGGTGTATCTCACAGGACAGATTTGCATTCAACAGTTAATAATTTGAAATATTAAATATGAGGTAAGAGTTCAATCTCATCATCAACACATGAGTAACAAGGCAAAATTAGGCACGGTATTTTTGTAAAAGAAAAAAAAAACCTATAAATTACGATTTTTTCCCACTAAAGTTTAAACGCAAACCAAATACTGCCTATGTGACATATTGCAGGCTTGCCACAATAAAATCACCAAAGGCTGCTAATTCTACTTAACGATCTATAATGTCAAGATATAGCTTCTAATTTACATATCTCCCCATATAAATACTATTAATATGTAATATTTGAACATTTTGATTTAAGAAATTATATTTTTTAAAAAATATATTAACATGAACATTCAAACATATTTAATATTTATTTTATCATATTTACTTATATCTCAAAAAATAAAAACCTCATAAATTTTAAAAATAAAAATCTCATCTTTTTCTTTTTGTAAAATAACCTACAATTTAATAATATTCAATTACTTATTTTGAAAAAAAGAAAAAAAAATAGTCATAATTTTTAAGAAGTGCCTTTTAAAAATTGATGTATATTTTTAAGAAAATTAAAAATTAAAATTGCCCCGTTGAGGCATGATTTTGCTGAAACGTGAGTGCAAAATGATAATTAATTAATGTAATTTCCGGTAAATGTTTGATTTGGACTGGGTTGGGGATAAGATTTAATTTGGGCCGAGGACAGAGCCCACTTAGCATCGTTTTTCGAGTCTATGATGAGCACTAAGTTGACTTACCAAATACTAAGTCTAACAACGTCTTCGATCCGGGCAAACTGGGTTACAAAAGGGTGAGGAGTGTGGAAGAATCGGGTGAAGGTGAGAACTGCGGGCAAAATGGATTTCGGTGATTCCACGTGATTTTTGGGCTAGATCAGAGAGAAAAATTTGTGGAGCGTGGCATGTAAGTTTCTTTTATGTGGAGAACTTATGTGAGTTCTTTGTAAAATCTTCTGAATTTCATAGTGAAAAATTATAGTGGTGTGACTATGTGGTTTTTTTATTTCTGTTCTTGAGTTTTTCTACGTAAATTTTTATGTGTTTTTTTTGTTGCTTTGATTATGCTTTCGTTTTAATTTTTTGTTCTGGTTTTTTATCGAATTGGTGTGATCTCGTTATTCTGCAACGTGGTTTAGTTTCTAATTGATCTTAAGCCCCGATAAAATTGAAAATTGTTCGTTGGAGATTTTCTATCAACTAGTATCAGAGTCGGGTTCGATTCAAGTGGAAGCAATCACCGAAGAAGTAAGGTTCAATGTGTAGAAGTTAAATGGGAAGAACTACGCTTTCTGGAAGATTCAGGTGGAGGATTTGTTGTATGAGAAAAAAATATATTTGCCTCTACAAGAAATCACAAGTAAGCCCGAGTCAATGTCCATAGAGGAATGAGAAGTATTGGATTAAATGACACTACATTTGATCTGATTGACATTTTCCTAATATGTTGCATCAAACATTGTGGATGAGAAAACCACGGTAGATCTCATGGCAGCACTGATTATGATGTATGAAATATATTCTGCTTCCAATAAGGTTTTTCCAATGAAGAAATTATTCAGCATGAAGATTGTGTAAGACAATTCAGTGGCAGAATATCTAAATAAATTCAGCACTGTGATGACACAGTTATGTTCTGTGGGGATAAAGTTTGAGATGAGTTCAAATCACTTGTGATAATATCTTAATTGTGGGAAAGCTGAGATATTTTGGTAATAACAGTGAGTTATTCTTCAGGGAATTCATAGTTGAACTTCAATGATAGCGTGAGTCTGATGCTGAAAAAAAAAAGATCACAGAAAAGCAGCAAATGGTGAATCTTCAAGTTCTGCGTAGAATGTTGATAACAAAGGAAGGAATCTGGGTAGTAAAACAGTAAAAGGCAGATCCAAGTCCTAGAAAAGGAAGCCTAAGTCAAGCGGATAAGAATGTTGGAACTGCGGTAAGAAAGGGCATTTCAAGAAGAAATGCAAAGCTCCAAGGGAAGCTAGTAGTGAAGGACATGAATGTAGTCTTTCTACTAATGTCTCCATAGGTGAAATCCAAAATCACTCCCCGATGTTATCTCTAATCAAGACTGCATCCTGGATAGTGGATTTAAGTGTCTCTTTTCATGCTTGCCCCAATAAAGAGCGGTGAGCGGCGAAGGATGGCATGCAGCGGGCGACAACAACATGCAACGATGGAGGTAGGTGGTGTCGAGAGCTAGCACCAAGGAGCGGATGGCCGGCGGCGACGAGCAGTGAACAGTGATGGTAGGTGGGTTCACTTGCAGGCGAGAGGTTATTGGCGAACTGCGGGGGCGGAGTGCAGTAGCGGTGGGTGGAAATGACTTGCTTAAAATATTATACATGAATGATATAATTTAAATTCGATCAAATCGATCACATTTTAAATTCAGTTAAAATTAACAACTATGTAAACTTTAAATTCATTATAGGGCTATTTGATTTGATGTAAGGTTGGTGTAAAATAGAATAAATACATGAATTCTAACTTTTTTTAAAACACCATAGAATTTAAAAGTTTCAAGATCATTAAGAAGTCGGCGCAAACCAAAATTATCACGCAACTCTTCCCCTTCGACTTCATTTCACGCGAAACCCTTCCATGTTATTTCGTTCGCAGTCGCTCTCTCCTCACATCTCGCGATACTGCCTCCCGATCCTCCCATCGTCGCTTCGGCCTCCGTCTCAGGTATTAGTTTTTTTTTTTAATCAGGATTGGGATTATTAATGCAATATGACTGGTAGAAATCTAGAATAGGGTTGCAAAAGCGGGATGAAGTTTATAGGTATGTGCCAAAGGAATGAAAACCAGACAAGTGATGTAAAGCTGCTATGTAATGGGATATGACAAGTTTTCACATCAGTGCTTTTTGAACTTGGCATCAGGTGTAGAGAGGGATTTAGAAAATGTATTGGGTTGTTTGGGAAGAGATCATGTTATTAGGGGTTTTTGTGAGATGCAAATACTATTATGTAATGGAAAATCTGCTGGAGAGAAACGATCAAAGAAAAGTGTAGAAAAGTAATTGTGCTCGGTTGTTAGTAATGGAGGAAGAGTGAATGACAGAGATCGAAAGATAAAAGTTTGGAGTTGTGGTCTAGATGTGTTGATTGAGGGTGAAACAGTGGTGGGTTGTTATAAAAATACTTGATTAGTGTTTGGTGGGGCAAATTATAATAACTTTATATTTTATCTTAGCTTCAAATATTTTAATATATGAACTAATTTGATCATGTATATGCATGTTTTATAGAAATGGATGAACGAAAAGAAGACGATGAAGAAGAGTTGTCAGATTTTGATAATTTGAAGGACTATAATAAGTAATATCATTCAATTATTCATGCAGTTGTTACTACTGTATTGACTAGTATATTCATATTATTAGATGAGACGAGAAGTCAAAGAAGAAATTATAATCCTGAATGAGATATCCAACTTCAAATATACGTCTCTAGATTATATCTTGGTTCTGATTTTAATTGTGTAAACATGGTGCGAATGGTAAAATAACATTTTTTCAAGTTGTGCAACTTATTGCTAACATGAAGACTGCTTGCCGATACGAGCTATATTGAGTATGATAAAACGCCAGACCTCTTCAGGTTGACTGATCTGCACCATTTGGATTTGCATTGATGATTTCCTTTAAAATTTATATTTTCATAATTTCATTCATTTGATACATTTTATAATTTAAACTTTATATAATAGTTCTTTTTCATTACTTTCATACTCCGTTCCAATACATTCCTTCCTACAGGGGGACAATAAGATATGCAAGCGTTCATGCCCACTTAGATCACACAGGAAGTAAGAGTGATGATCTAGAGTCATTGACCTACACATTGATATTCCTCATCAGTCAAAGGTTACCCTAACGAGGTTATCATGTATAATTTCATAATTTGTTACATTCATATATTGTATTTGTTCAACACTTCTAGCTTTTCTATTTTAAATTTTGATCTTGTATTTACTTGTTCAAATACCAGACCTTACAGGGAGACAACATGAGTTTTCTTGTTTGTAAGAAGAAGATGGCAACCTCTCCTAAGCTGTTAGTTGTGTACATGAGATGGGTCTATCTGCTGAGAATATAATAGAAACAAGATTGTTCACACTAGCAAGTAAGACTCTCCTATAGCAATTTGAACAAAAAGAAATACTCCCTCATAGCAGTTTGATGGAGTCTGTTAATTTTACAAAGAATTATTCTTCGGAGTGACAGTTTTCATTATTTAACTTTATGTAGTTTTGACTTTGATATTTAACGAAGCACTTCATGCCATTTTCAGGGAAACAAAGGTTCAGATGGTTAAATTTTCTTCTTTTTTTTTTTTTTTGTCAATGAGAATGAAATAATTAAATTTTGTAATAACTTTTGGGTAGATTATTAATTTGTAAACATGGATTTGATTTTTTTAATATATATTTTTTACTTTAAATTACTTGAATTCAAACACATCTTATAATTTTAATTTAGTAGTCATAATTGAATGGTCGCTACGAAATTATATGTAACGACGTAACTCAGAGGATTAGGTCTTACATTCTGTAAGAATCTCGATTGATTCACACTGTATCACACATCTGAATATTATCATATTAACTTGTTTGCAAAAAAAAAAAAAAAACATTTGTTATGGTGAGAATCAACAAACAAGAAAAATAATTCTCCTGTATTTACTATACAGAGAAACAAATAGCATACAGAGAAATAATACACTACATTCTCTTCTACTGTGCATTTATTTTTACATCGAATTAAACGGACGGAAAAATTTTACATTGTAATTGTAAATTTTCATACCAAACATAACATTTTCTGAAATCCCTGCAAAAAATTTGTACTATACCACTAATTCACCCAACCAAAGTGCGGCTTAATTATTTGGAAATTGCCCAAAAAAAGGTTGTTTGAAGTGTTAGAAATGGTGGAGCCCGGTCCACTATGCTTGGACGGTTACTTTACTTTGGAGAGTCACATTTTAACAAATAATCACTACTGTCTTCCTTCTTTGTAAAGTGAAGCATTTCTTCGCCCCCTCATGTTTGTGAGAAAAGCTTTAGATGGCTCTCCGTTGGTTTTGGTAATCACACTTTGAGTTCTTCGTTTTCTTCGGGATAGAGGAAGGTTTCCTCGGGGTAGAGGAAGAGAAGTGCAAGGAGGAGCAATTCCTTGCGACAGAAGGAAGAAGGAAGAAGAAGGAAGATTATTCTCCCTAGGCTTCTTCTTGGTGGCTCTTGGCAGAAATTGGCAGAAGGAAGATTATTCTCCGTTGCACACATCGTCGTCAAGGAAAGAACGGCTGCAGATCTCATGACAGTCTTATCAGGTATGTATGAAAAGTCATCGACGAATAACAAGGTGCACTTGATGAAGAAGTTATTCAATATGGAGATGGTGGAAGGTGTTTCTGTTGCTCAACACCTGAATGTTTTCAATACTATCACAAATCAATTGTCGTCTGTGAAAATTGATTTTTAAGATGAGATATATGCACTGATCTTGTTGGCTTCATTACCAGATAGTTGGAAAGCCATGAAAATAGCAGTTAGCAGTTCTGCAGGTAAATCTAAACTGAAATACGATGATATTCATGATTTGATTTTGGCTGAGGAAGTTCACAGGAACGATTCTGGCGAGATCTCAGGTTCGAGTTCGACACTGAATATTGATTTCAGAGGGAGATGACATGACAGGAACTCAAGTATAGGGAGATCAAAATCAAAGTTTAGTAAGTAGACAACATATTGTAATTGTGGCAAGACTGGCCACATAAAGAAAAACTGCAGGAATCCTAAGAAGATGGAGAATGATAGCGCAAATGTGGTATCTGAAGAATCACAGGAAGCACTTTTGTTGGCAGTTCATAGTTCTGTTGAAAACTTGATATTGGATTCATGAGCTTTGAATGTGGTAGGAAATCTTCCAGAGGCCACAGTGCAGGATATTGATGAAAGTGAAGAGGAAAGTGGGTCTGGGGCACCCATTCCTATTATTCCACAGACAGATGTTGAAGAACCACAGAACTATGAAGAAATCTTGCAAGATGAAAGTTTGAGCAAGTGGGAGCTGGTTGAACTTCCACCAGGGAAGAAGGTATTGAACAACAAGTGTGTGTACCAGGTGAAGAGTGAGCGTGATGTCAGTAAGAGGTACAAGGCTAGACTTGTTGAAAAAAACTTTCAGCAGAGACAGATATTGCCTATGCAGTGGGAGTTGTAAGAAGAGACAAGAGTGACCCAGGAAATAGCTTGGAGGTGTAAAGCTATGTGGAGTTTACTGATATGTTAGCTAAAGATGTTACTTTTAAGAAACTGAAGTTGTGCACAACTTCAGTTGGTTTTCTGGAGTGAAGATAGAGGTTTTGAATTACAGAGGTGGAGGATTCAAGGTGGAGGATACATGTTAAAGAAAAAGGCAACGCCACTAGTAGAGGATATCGGTTTGAGGAAAGGGATGTTGTAGCTTGTGTACCAGCCTCTAAGTGGGAGAATTGTTAGAAACGTGGAGCCCGGTCCACTATGCTTGGGCGGTTACTTTGCTTTGGAGAGTCACACCTCTTCACAAATAACTACTCTCGCCTTCCTCTTTTGTAAAGTGAAGCATCTCTCCACTCCCTCATGTTCGTGATAAAAACTTTGAATGACTCTCCTTGGTTTGGTAATCACGTTTTGAGTTCTTCTTCAGTTTTCTCAGGATAGAGGAAGATTTCCTCGGGGCAAAGGAAGAGAAGTGGAAGGAGAAGCAGTTCCTTACGACAGAAAGAAGAAGAAGGAAGAAGTAGAAGATTATTCTCCCTAGGCTTCTTCTTGGTGGCTTGTGGCATAAGAGAAATTGAGTTTATTTCTCTTGTAAATTTGTCTTCTTCGGTTTATATCGACGTAGAGTTTTCTTCGGTGTATCTCGGTATAGAGAGAGAAGAACAGAGAGAGAAGAAGAGAGAGAACAACGAAGAGTGAGAGATTCCTCTTGTAAGTCGGTCACTTGTAAGTCGAGGTGATCGACTGACGTAAATTCCTCAAGTAGTAAAATTCTCTGCAACTCCGTGGACGATGACAATTTGCCGAACCACGTAAATCTGTGTGTTCTGCTGTGTTGTTCTTTTCTGGTGTGATTTATCTCGTTCTATTTTTCATTTCGTCGATCGTTCTCTTATTTGATTTATATATATACCACATCAACTGGTATATCTAGATCTCACAACAACAACATGAAGTAGGCTCCTTAGAGTGGCAGCAAAGTTGTCCAACTCCTCTTTTCACTCTTGCATGGAAGGAACATAACCCAATACTGCCAAAAGCCATAGACTTCCTGTTTGATTTATATTATCTCTGGCAACATCGTATTTTGACGTCTATTCCGCATGCACTTGTTAGTTCACGTTATTATTGCTTTAATTAGTCTTCATGACAATCAGTCATAGAGAATGAAGCGGAGTTGTTCTCATTGAATATGTCGTTCCCTTAGTCGCCAAGGAGGATCAAGCCCACTTGGTGAATTGGTTAGCTTATCATAGCAAGCCAACTGACAACTTGTGCTCGATATGTCAGCTGAGTTGGGGAATCTGGCAGTCCTCTTTAGCACATTATTTGACTCTGGCACTCAATTTCGATGAGGTGATATTTTGCTACACTTATGTGCATGTAAATATTAAAGATTTAGTTTTAGATATTTTAGTACATACATACCATTAATTCCTATGTATTTACAAATCAAAAATCTAAACTTTAATTTTTTCATATATACCACCTATCTGTGCATGAAAGGGTGTAATTCATTTTTTTTTAAATCAAAATAGTGATAATTTTTATATGGTGTGACAGATTTGAGTGGTATAAATGTAAGATGTAATGTTTAGGCTTTAGATCGAATCCTTATGGTACACGAGATTCTGTATAATTCGTGAACTCATTCAATTAGAGAGAGATCATGTGAATGAAGTGAGATGAAGATGAAAGACTCTTAAAGAGACAGTCAGAGTTTTTTGACAGTTCGGGATCTGATCATCCCTCTTCTCATCTTTTTTTTTTCTTATTTATATGCTATGTAGCATATATACCCGTGCAAGGAGATAAAGATGAAATATAAAATTACATTGTAGGACCTGCAATACAGAGCTTGAGCGGACTTGTTATTGACAAGAACGCTGGTGTGAATTGACGACAGAGTGGAGTTCTCTTATGCCTCTAAGAAATGCCCATTGAGCTCAGTGGTGAAGCTTGATAGTTATGGATGAGCTTTGTGGGAAGGTTCAATTAGTCCATACGAGCTTGGAATATGAACTCCGAAAATATGAGTGACCTCGAATATTGGTGTGCTTTTGAGGTATTCGCGGGGTCCTTTTGGGCGGTAATGAGCTTTGTAGTTTGTCACTTCCAAAGATAGTGCAACCGAGTATGATTGGCCTGGTCAAAACTAGACCATTAAATTCATGAATGAAGGACCTAATCCATTAAGACCGTGAGGCCTGTTTGCTTCTTGATCCTCTTAGTTCTTTAAATATTATGGGAAAGCTAGACTTGTTGAAAAAAACTTTCAGCAGAGACAGATATTGCCTATGCAGTGGGAGTTGTAAGAAGAGACAAGAGTGACCCAGGAAATAGCTTGGAGGTGTAAAGCTATGTGGAGTTTACTGATATGTTAGCTAAAGATGTTACTTTTAAGAAACTGAAGTTGTGCACAACTTCAGTTGGTTTTCTGGAGTGAAGATAGAGGTTTTGNATCTAAAATTTGAAATTTATATGTATAATACTTTGGTGTTATAAGTTAAACCTGAAATAATGTTCTTATTTTTAATAAGTTATAAATAATGATTTTTATAATGTAATATTAAAGATTTCAGAATAAACCATCATGACTAATAAGAAGTCATCGTGACCAATAAAGACATCCACCCATCCACTTATGAAAGACATTGCCCGACCCTCAAGAATCTATCTTTTCACTTTGGTACTAGGGATAACCACGATACTAGCAATATTTGACATCCACATCACATTATTTGCATTAAGATACTGTAGAAAGGCAAGGGGCGTCTTCTTTTCTTTCTTCTCTCTGGAGATCGCCATCTATCTCCATTTTTCTTTTTTCTCATTCCGAAATCCTGTAACTCATTGAATCTCCGAGGAGTTGCCTCCCTCCACTTACCATAGATCGGAATTTAATATATTTTCTAAGATTCCCTCAAAAGACTCTTCTATTTCTCTCCATCACTCTCTATGATATAAGTCTTTTTATCAGGTTGTATGCACTCACGAACGATACGAGATCCTACGTCTCAATAAAAATCAACCTATGAAAATATAAAAATATAGGGGTTAAATAATACATTAGAATTGTGTGTCATGCATGTTAATGGAAATTATTTTATTTTAATTTTTTTCTTTAACCCGAATAAAAATTTCATGCTGCAACCCCCTTCAAAATTGCTACCATTCGACATTAATAGATGGTAAAATGTGTCTAATTAGTCATAATCTATTGTTGCCTTCTTTCTTTCATCCCAAAGGATACAATAAAATTCTTCTTCATCGTCGTCCCAATTATAAGCACGTTTGAAAAACAGCGCTGAACCCGTCAAGAGAATTTTCTGAATACATTCAGGAGCTGAACTCGTTTAGATGAACATTTAAGTTAATCCAACAGTTAAATTTGCCCAATACCTGAACTCGTCCGAGAGAATACTTTAATTCATCCAGTACTTAAACTCGTCCGGAAAAAAACCTCTGGTGCCTGTTTGGAGCAGCCGCGACTTATTAAAAAAAGTGACTGTGAAGCTGCTGACAAATGATCTGATGTTCAAAGAGCTATGATGACTATTAAAAAAAGTTTTCTTTAAAAGAATTCAGACCGTAAATAGAACGCTGTCATCGCACCTAGTAGGACTGGTGGAAAATAAATAAATTTTGACAACAGCTTTTTGAAAAAAACTATCGAAATGCAATTGACCAAAACAAACAAAACACCACCACCTCAAATAGACCTGAATAACCCTCATAGATGAAATATCCTAGAAAATGTTATGCAATGGCTAAACCAACTAACGAAAACATGACTAGAAGCATAACATCAAGGAAAAACATTTACGAATAAGATAAAGAGGAAAGATCAACGAAATCTAATACTACATAAGATAAATCAGAAGTACGAAAGATGGACATAATATTCTCTCCTTTCCTTGAAGCATAAAATCACAAATAAATTGGGATCCAACATTACATACACACACATATTTCTTAATTCATGCCACAACTATCATAATATTCTCACTTATCATAAGTAAGAAGAATAAAGAACCCCACAATGTCACCATTTTTCATTTTAACAAATATAAATCAAATATTTGCTTAATTTAATTATTCATAATAAAAAAATTATTATCAATATTTTTATCCAAGGTATGTGTATTTTTTAAATATCCTTTAATTCTCCAATCATTTTATGCTATCTCATTAGACGGCAAGGGGCCATGAAAATGAAATTTTGTTTTTGCAAATTAGACCTCCTTTGCAAAAGGATAATATATTTTGAGATTTGACATTGAGATAAATAAAACAAGAAGAGGTCTTGATCAGTGCCAGCGAGGAAAACATATGTAGATAAAAAATAATTTTGGCTTTTCTTCAATCAGCTAGTTTTATGTGGCCCCACCATACCGGGACCCGCTCCTCATATATGCTAAAATTTAGCCCATTAGGGCTCCTTTTTTTCCTTATTTATTTATTTACCATTTTACATAAGCTGACAAAAATCCAAACTTTACTGGAAGACAAAGAACGGCTCAATGGCCGGCCTCCATTTTATTTTAAAATTATTCTCCGAATTATATTACGAATTTTCTGCCCTCTTTGTGTTGTATGAGAATTAAACATAGTCGAAAGAGGATGATGAAGATGATGATGATGATGATGATTATGATATAGAGGATGATGGAGGTGAGAATACCCATTTTATGAGATTCATGGAATCAGATTCTGCCCCAGGCAAGGTCGAATCATCAGGAACCCCTGGCTTCGTGCCCTGAATACATGCCAGGAAGTCTCAAATAGGTGTCTTGAGCTGCAGCGTGCTACGGATGAACTAGTAAATTATTCTGAATTGTTCAGCTGGACACCTTACACATGTGACATCAAAAATTGATGTCAACATTGATACCTAACTCATAAACTTTTATTCTTACATAGAAACTATGTTACTATATGAAAAATAATTGTGCAAATAAAGTTACATTCCTCAATGTTTTCAGATAGGAGCGGAGTAGAAGGATGAGAAATTTAGGAGTTTCGGTGGTCTTGTGCACTCCCTCCCTGTCGTCGCAGCTAGCTCTAATGGTGACCGAAGAAGGAACTCGGGCGAGAGATTAGATGGAGAGGCTAAGCTTTTGGGCGAGCGCAGCGAGAGGGAAGAAGAAGAGGAGGCGCGAAAAGGAAATGGAGAATGCGGGATGTGATTTGCGACGTATTTTTCCGACGCTATTAAGTAAAGCTTTTGCATCCGTCTCTAAAACCGCCACAATGCTAGTACAAAATTTTATCTTCTTCTGTGCCGAATATTTTGAGGCAATTCCGATTCAAACTCTGTCGTAGATAACATAATATAGTTATTACCCCATAACAATCTCAAAAGTTGACGTAAAGTTAAGCGTCGAGCATTTCCGACGCAAATTTCAGATGCTATTTAACATTTCTCCTGTACTGTCTAAGAATTCTATGTACATTTCTTTCTCTCATTCTAGCACCCCATTTCTGGGATGTGACAGACTAATCTAGGTTCAACGCATAATATTATCGTAGTAGAAGTTAGTAGGGATTTTAACTTATTAAGCAGTGAAACTTTGGAGCAAAACAACAGTAATAACAATAGTAATAGTAATAATAATAATAAAACATTATCATTAATTAATATTTTTCTAGGTATTATTTCACATTAATTTTATTAAATTAAAATCTAAAACTGAATCAACACAACAAATTACAAATGAAACCCATTTTTTCTTACATAGAATTATTAATTGATTATTAGTCATCTTACAATTATAAGAAATCTCATCTAACATGCCTATTTTTATTTCAAAAAACGAATATTTGAATAGCTCTAAATCTTAATTATGACCTTATGCTCTTCATTATTTGTTAAAACACATCGGAGCCAACTCAAATCAGAGGTTCTAAAGATAAATGAAAAACGACATTTATTTTTTTAAAATATTGCAAGAATTTAATGATAATTATTAAATTATAATAATAAATGCATTAAAAGTCAAAACTAAAATAAAAAGTCCACGCCAAGTGGGCAAATAACCCAACATGTATTTTGTCCTCTTCTCCGGCCTCCTACGCTTGCAGTACTTCCCAAAATCGTCAAATCTCTTTCATGAATTATGTCCTGCATCTTCAGTCCCTATTGACTATTTCTTCAACTGGCCGGGTCAAAACCCGCCTTATTTTCATTAATAAGGGCAATACCATAATTTTCATGAATAAANCAACCATTTCTTTTCGGAAATTCTAAGATTGTTAAAAATAATTAGTTTATGATTCTTAAATTTCATTTTATATAAATTTTAAATTATTTAGTATTTGTTATATTAAATTAAATTCGATTATTTTAGAGAAAATTTGAGGAAATCTAACAATTTTAATATTTATTCTTAGTAATTTTTTATAATCATATTCTAACACAAAAAAACTTCTCCATTGTGCTCTGCTAATGATTTTTAATCACTTTAAAAATAACCTTTAATGAAAACTAATCTCTATAAAAGCAAAATAATCAGCAATTAAACATCTAATACAAATATATAATCAATTAATTACATTCAAACAAAATTGAAATTATATAAAACTCACAATATATTATTTCAAACATTTCAATCAACACATCAATATGCATAAAATTTTACTGATAACATTCTTATCGCAGAATAAAATTTAAATTAATTGAAATTATTTATAATCTAGAAAATAATACATCAACCATAATATTTTATCTTATCTACAAACCAATTCATAATTTTCAATTCCAACCTCATCAAATTTTAAAACTAGCACCCTTTTTTAGACTTTTAATTAAATAATCACAACTTGCTTGCCCAAAGCAGCTTAAATTCAAAAACCAAGCAACAGCATTTTTTAAAATAAACACATTTAAATCGAAACCACATACGAATTAAATAAAACCACGTATTAAAAATTTAAAAAAAAAAAGTAATCATGCAATCTTCTTATGATAGTGCTGATGACATAAATAATTATAAAAATAACATCACACATTGATTTATTTACAGGACTGTCTCCTCGCGGACGATGTTCATGGAGGGCCTCCGCTCCCTTAATCCGAACCTGGTATTGATAGTGGACNAATGTTTTATCTCTTAGTTTAGTTTGACTAAATGTACTATTTTATATTTTTCTTATATAGTTTGAAGTAAAGGTGCATTCGACAGTGATGACCAACGGCGGCAGATGGTGGGATGCTTCAGTGAGTGGCGACGAGCAATAGCGAGCAAAGTGGTAAAATAGAAAGGGTGGGTCGATAGGTGACAACAAACTGCAGACGGTTGGATGGCGACTTGCGGAGGCTGGGGGCGATGATTGAGAGGGTGTTCGATATATTTTACAATAATAAACAATATACATTTCAAATTCTGTCGAATTCTAATATCAACCGAAATGAACTCTCATGTAAATTTTAAATTCATTCCTAATTTATATTGCATTTGAAGTTCTTCATATTAATTATTTAATTTTTTAAAATTTCTACAAAAAGAATCAAAATAGGCTCCAAATTCTTGAGTTTAAAATAGACCTGGATTTCTATTTATAATTTATAAATATTATTTATGTTATATAATCTTATGTAACATAATGTAATGTATTACAAATTTTAAAATTTTATGAATTCTTCTCTTGATTAAGAATTTAAGAAATATTTCTATTAATATCGAAACCATGACTTTGTCGTTGTAGTTTTGCATTATCTAGGGTAAAGGTTACCTTAATGTTGATTGTATACATAAATATTGATTCTCGGAATTGGGACCACTTGCCGAAGAGGCCAAATCAAGCCGATCACTCGAATAGGACGAACCCGATCCACTCTCCAAGGTGTCTATTTTTGGTTTTTTTTAAACAACTTGTAGCCGCCAACTTTTCTATTTATAGGTCGTCCTATTATTTCCTTATTCGAATAAATCTCCCTTTCGAATCATATACATGATTTAAAGATGAGAGGGATAAACAAAAAAAGATATATGACAACAAATAGACAAACAAATTAAAAAAAAAAACATGGATGACTTATGAATAGGTAACATTCGTGTAGTAAGTCAAGAGTATACGTCCAAATGAGATCAGATCGAAATAAATCGAAACATGATATCCACGAAAAGAATCCTTACGTAAGCCACACATATCCAGAGAACCAAAAAAGTACATTTTTATTTTTGGTCAACAGTCTCTCAAAGGGACATGTTCCTTTAGTTAATTACATTTTCGGGATACCCAAAAATACTCTGGAAAAAAAAAATTCACTTATATTATCATAATATGGTGAAATAGGACACCAAAGCATGATTATTTCGTATGAGAATGCCCTAATGCCTTCAAAGTCTCGCAGACCCATTGATATGTCATGTAGCATGCTAATTTTTCTTTTACATTTGATATTTATTTTTGATGATATTGCACTTTAAAGGAAGATATTTTCATATTTCTGTTGCAGGTATTAAAGGTAGGAGCATTGGAACGAATTGGAGTGAAACAAAGCAAAAAAGAGGCTAATGGAGCAACGGAGGAAACATTGAACCGGCCCCTAGGCTCCAGCTTATGACGCCGAGGTGCCATACATGGGTGCTTAGGGGTCGGACATTGCCACATTTTTTGAGAAGATAGCGCTCTAGCGCTACATACTAGCGCCTAGGCGCCAAAACCGTCCTAGACAGTTTTTGGACCAGTTTTACACTAATTTGGGGGTTATTTTCATGGGGAGGCAGTTCAAACGGGAAGAAATGAACATTTTGTGAAGTAGAGAGGAAGCTAATGAGTGCAAGAAAGGGGAGGGGAGATATAGGTTTTCATTTTTCTTACTGCATTTTCTTTGTGAGATTTGAGTAGAAATTGTAAAGGATTGTTATAGCAGTGCAAGGAGAACTTGGAGATCGCCTGGAGAGGAGTTTTCAATTCTTTTCTTAGGGAGAAAGATAAGTATTTTATTAAACTTTGTCTTCTAAAAGTGTGAATTCATCTTGTATGACTTTGATTTATTATAAGATGACGAGTCCTTGAGTTTTCTTCATGCACTTAGAGTAAATCCTTACTCCTTCCTCTTATGATGCAATAGTACTATTTGTAGGATGTGGATTTATTTAGAATGAATTTTTATTCATGCTTGTGATGATTTTTACTACAAGCTTCATTTATATATCAATCTGGTCATTTGTTGTATTAAAATATGTTGTGATTCCATTAAGATCGAGAGGGCGGTGGTGTTAACAACTAGTAAAAACCTCATTGATCTTTAGGGTGAAGGGATACGTTGATCAGTGCAAATACATAGGGAGATACATTTAATGGGGGTAACTTTAAAGTTTCTATGGTGACCGGTAGAACACTAGTTAAACCTAATTTCTTAATGCACTTGAAAATGGGTATGGAAAATGAATACTCCTACTTGTCACAAAATTCCAATATCATTTCTAAGTGCCTTACTCCTACACATATTAGTAATTTCATTGCAATGGGAGGGTATTTTAAGTAGCTTGAACTATCTTACTTTATTTGACTATAGTAAAATTAGCATTTTAGTAAATTTAGAGGGTTAGTCGCATTTTGGTAGAGTTCACTAGATCGCTAGCTCAATTAGTTACGCATGAAGAGCCCAAGCAATTTGAGATAAATAAAATTAGTGATTAGGAAGGCGTAGAAAGAAGAAGTGCAAAACCAGATAAAACACGACAAATTCCTTATTCCCCTCCTACTAAAGTCAAGAGGTCTAATAGAGGGATACACATGTACATAAGTATTCTTTTTTGTTATTCTATTTGTTGTTAAAATATAGCGATAAAACAGAGTGTTTTCAGGAGACCGCTCTGGTTAAAGATTTAAGGGAGTGAGAACTTGTCATGGATGAAGAAATATAATCTTTAGAGTTAAATTAAACTTGTAAACTTGAGATTTGATGATAAAAATGCACTAAACAATAAGTGAACTACATGCTAAGAATGGAGTTAGATGGTAGTAGGTATTACAAGGCAAGGCTTATTGTGAAGGGGTCCAATAAAAGGAAAGAATGCACTTCATAGAGACTATTTTTCGGTGGTGAAGCTGACAACCGTTGAGGTTATACAAAGTTTAGTAGCAGAGGAAAATCTACATATGGAGCTGATGGATGTAAAAATAATTTTCTTACATGAATATGCTGATGAATAATTGTACATGATGCAACCATAAGGTTACAAGATTCCAAAGAAAGAAGATTTGGTTTACAGGTTGAAGAAGAGTTTTTATGGCCTGAATCAGGTCCCAAACAATGATATAGGAGGTGTGATAAGATCATGTTAGATATTATGTACATGAAGTGTTAAACAGACTGACCAAAAGAAAATATGTTGAGATTTTTGTACCTATTTTACACTATTTTTAATGATATTACACTTTAAAGAAATGTATTTTTGATGTTTTGTTGCAGGAATGATGAATTAAGGTCAATGGAGCAAAAAGATGTAAAAAGGAGCGAATTTGGAGCAAAAATGACCAAAATATGGAGAATTGCACTAGGGTGCCGACGGCGCCATCGACGCCGCCGACGACAAGCTTTTCCCGAGGCTACAGAACAAAATCTCTAGAAGGCCGCCGACGACGCCATCGAGGCCGCTGACGGCGCCATCGAGGCTGCCGACGGCGAGATCGACGGTTATGTGTACTTGTACAATGGATAAGGCCAGATTTTGGAGGGGTGCATAAGCAACTCTTNCTGTTCGTTCGTGTTCGGTTCGTTTACACCCCTAAATATAAGTACAATTCATTTTACTAAGAATTCTTCTTTTCATGCTAAAACAAAGAACATTTAACGGATGTATACACTCTCATCTAGAGGATGAGTAGTTGTTCTTGGAGAAGATACACACAAATCAGAATCTTACAAACATGTTGATGAATGGGGTGACTTTTGAGAAATTGGAGTTATACTTGGCTTCAGTTATAGTTCATGAAGTAGATGTCAGCGAATAGCCACACCACGATACATGTCTGAAGTTGGTACATTTGGAGATGTAGATCTGGAGATTGATGTTAGGTGTTATCAGTCTCTAAGTGAGAAATTATTGATTTTTTGGATCCTGAAGCACCCATAGTAGTTGCAATGAGCACTTAAGCAAAAGGGATGCACATGGACTTAGTGTTGCTACTCTCAAAACAAGCATAACAACCCCGATTGGCATAACCACACTGAAATAGGCATGACCAGCCCATCGAGGGTCACCATCTTGAGCGGGCGAAATAATTACACCCAAACATGGTGTGGCTACGCCACCAGATAGTTTGTCATAGAATAATTATTGAATTCACATTGTCAACCGATGAAGAGGACACTGGCGTGCAGTTCTTTCGACAAAGGTTCTAGTGAAGAAGAGAAGTGTCGGAGAGGAGAATTTTAGCGTGTCTTTTTCTTGTGAGATCGAAAGGAATGGTTTGTATTGAAGTCTAGTACATTCCAACAATTGTAGAGAGAATATCTTAGTAAGTATTATGCAATCTTTTTGAATTTCACGTTCCATATTTTTGCCCGTAAAATCTTTGTATATTTTTTGAAGATTGCGTTTGTGGTGCTTTCATTCTAATATTTTGTTATGATTTTCTCAAATAAACATGATTCTATTCTGCAGCCTAATTTCGATTTCTAATCAGATCGAGTCCTAACAGAAGTATAGATTTTCATCCTTACAAATTCTCAAGAGTCCATTTGTTAAGCAACCAATAAAACACTCAAATATGCCAAACTTCAAACTTTCATCCATCTCCAATAATTTATAAAATTTTATGCAATCTCATTAATTTATTCAAACAAACAAATACAAAAATATATATCAATTGCATTAATCACTTAAAAGGTCCATAACCACGACAACCATGTTCCCATCAAAAATACTGACCAACTCCGCAACCTCCCCCTTACCCTTCCTCCTCCTCCTCATCTTCTTCCTCAAATCAATCAACTCCTCCCAACCCTAAACCCTCAATCAAACATTAAAAAAAAAACAATCTTTCTCATCCCGCGCAAAAATCCCATCTTGATCAATCCCCCCATGATCGATGCAGTTCACAGAAAACACCGGNAAACAATATTTCTCATCCCGCGCAAAAATCCCATCTTGATCAATCCCCCCATGATCGATGCAGTTCACAGAAAACACCGGCTCTGTCTACTTCGCCCCCCGCTCCAAAACAACAATCCCCACCCCTCCACTCTCCCACCACCCATGGCCCGATCTCCCCACCTCCGTCAAATCCCTCCCCTCCATGACCAACGCCTCCTGCATGGAACAGCTCCTCCTTCACTGCACCCACGCCATCGAATCCAACGACTCCACTCTCTCCCAACAACTCATTTGGGTCCTCAACAACATCGCCCCTCCCGACGGCGACTCCACCCAACGCCTCACTTCGGCCTTCCTCCGTGCCCTCATCCTCCGCTCTTCCCGCTCCGGCTCTCCCATCTCTTCCTCCATCCCCTCCACCAATACCCTCCCCTCCCCCCTCCGCCTCTNCATGAAAAGCCCAAGCAATTTGAGATAAATAAAATTAGTGATTAGGAAGGTGGAGAAAGAAGAAGTGCAAAACCAAATAAAGCACGACAAGTTCCTTATTCCCCTCCTACTAAAGTCAAGAGGTCCAATAGAGGAATACAGATGTACATAAGTATTCTCTTTTGTTATTCTATTTGTTATTAAAATATAGCGATAAACCAGAGTGTTTTTAGGAGACCGCTCTGGTTAATGATTTAAGGGAGTGAGAACTTGTCATGGATGAAGAAATATAATTTTTAGAGTTAAATTAAACTTGAGATTTGATGACAAAAATGCACTAAACAATAAGTGAACTACTTGCTAAAAAAGGAGTTAGATGGTAGTAGGCATTACAAGGCAAGGCTTATTGTGAAGGGGTCCAACAAAAGGAAAGAATGCACTTCATAGAGACTTTTTCTTTGATGGTGAAGCTGACAACCGTTGAGGTTATACAAAGTCTAGTAGCAGAGAAAAATCTACATATGGAGCTGATGGTTGTAAAAATAGTTTTCTTGCATGAATACTCTGATGAATAATTGTACATGATGCAACCATAACGTTACAAGATTCCAAAGAAAGAAGATTTGGTCTACAAGTTGAAGAAGAGTTTTTATGGCTTGAATAAGGTCCCAAACAATGATATAGGAGGTGTGATAAGATCATGTTAGATATTATGTACACGAAGTGTTAGACAGAACATTTTCGCTTCATTAAACATTTCAACAATTATTATATTTTACTCTTTTTATATGTGGATAACATGTTGATTGTAGAGGCAGATATGAAGAAAATTAGAGACTCAAAGGAGAAATTATCAAGTGAGTTTGAGATGAAGGATTTAAGTTAAACAAAGAAATTTCATTGGATGAGAATCACAGCTACAAGTGTGCAGATACATTGAAGTTGTCTTAAAATATATTGATAAGATCCTACAGAGGTTCAACATGAGTGAGACAAAGCTAGTTTACACCCATTTAGGTAATCACNGGAGGTAGCCAGCGGGGAAGCGCTGGTCGTTAATTGTCATATGATGCTTCACCGCATCCCCGATGAGTCGGCCGCCGTCGGGTGAGTGAGTGCTGCTCTTAGTTTTATTATAAATTTGAGGTGATTTAGCTTATAATTTGAAAAAAAACAAAAATAAATAAATTATATGAAAAACCCCTTTTAGTTATATTTTTATTTTATTGTTCATATAGTTTGATTTATCGTTTTTTTCTAAAATAATTATGTCTTTTCGGAAATTCTAAGATTGTTAAAAATAATTAGTTTTTGATTCTTAGATTTCATTTTATATAAATTTTAAATTATTCATTATTTGTTATATTAAATTAAATTCGATTATTTTAGAGGAAATTTGAGGAAATCTAACAATTTTAATATTTATTCTTAGTAATTTTTTTTAATCATATTCTAACCCAAAAAAAACTTCTCCATTGTGCTCTGCTAATGATTTTTAATCACTTTAAAAATAACCTTGAATGAAAACTAATCTCTATAAAAACTAAATAATCAGCAATTTAACATTTAATACAAATATATAATTAATTAATTACATTCAAACAAAATTGAAATTATATAAAACTCACAATATATTATTTCAAACATTTCAATCAACACATTAATATGCATAAAATTTTACTGATAACATTCTTATAGCAGAATAAAATTTGAATTAATTGAAATTATTTATGATCTAGAAAATAATACATCAACCATAATATTTTATCTTATCTCCAAACCAATTCATAATTTTCAATTCCACCCTCATCAAATTTTAAAACTAGCACCCTTTTATAGACTTTTTATTAAATAATCACAACTTGCTTGCCCAAAGCAGCTTAAATTCAAAAACCAAGCAACAACATTTTTAAAATAAACACATTTACGAATTAAATAAAACCACGTAATTAAAAATTAAAAAAAAAAGTAATCATGCAATCTTCTTATGATAGTTATGATGACATAAATCATTATAATAATAACATCACACAATGATTTATTTACAGAACTGTCTCCTCGCGGACGATGTTCATGGAGGGCCTCCGCTCCCTTAATCCGAACCTGGTATTGATAGTGGACNTGTTATTTACTAGTTATCCAAATTATCTATTTATTTCAATTGTCTATTAGTGACAAATAAACAAATTGAACGCGGTCGTTGTAGTTGAAGTATTACTTTTTATTAAGCCTTAGTCCGTAGTATTCTATTTCTCCCTCGATAACTAGAACTCCATTAGAGCCCTATATTACTTGAGCGATACGTATACAGGACTCCATTAGAGCCCTATATTACTTGAGCGATACATATACTTGCGTTGACAAATTCGACAAGACTCCATTAGAGCCCTATATTACTTGAGCGATACGTATACTTGCGTTGACAAATTCGACTTGAACTCCATTAGAGCCCTATATTACTTGAGCGATACGTATACTTGCGTTGACAAATTTGACTTTTTATTATATATATACATCTTTATTAAATCAAACACATATATATAAAGTCGCAGTCAAGATTTTAACACCGTTGAATCAAATTAGACACATCTATAAAGTCGCGATCAAGTCTTTGGACGCCATTGCTGGAAATTAAATCTTCTAGTAGCGCCATCAAATTCTAACACATATATATAAATTCGCAGTCAAATTTTTGGCACCGTTGCTAGAATTTAAATCTTCTAGTAGCGCCATCAAATTCTTGTGATTGTCGATTTACAAAAAAGGTCGGTCACAGACCATTTTTGCTCCATTAAACATTTCAACAATTATTATATCTTACTCTTTTTATATGTGGATGACATTTTGATTGTAGAGGCAGATATTAAGAAAATTAGATACTTAAAGGAGAAATTATCAAGTGAGTTCGAGATGAAGGATTTAAGTCAAATAAAAAAATTTCGTTGGATCAGAATCATAGCTACAAGTGTGCAGATACATTGAAGTTGTCTCAAAGTATATTGATAAGATCCTACAGAGGTTCAACATGAGTGAGACAAAGCTAGTTTACACCCATTTAGGTAATCACTTAAAGCTACCAAAGGAGTTATATATTTTTTAAGTCTGAAGAAAAGCAAGCACATATGTGAAGTCTTTTGTACACTTCAGCAATTAGAAGTTTGATGTATGTTATGATTCGTACTATACAAGATATTGCAATTGCAAAGGGCATGGTCAACATGTAGATGGGAAACCCAAACAAACATCATTAGGAGGCGATGAGGTGGATTCTTAGGTATTTGAGAGAAATAGTCAACATGTACTTTATTATAAAAGTGTGATGATCAATCTACATGAATTTGTATATTTAGATATGACAGGAGACATGGATGATATAAGGAGTACGTAGGGTAAATATTCACTTTGAAGAACACAACAGAGTTGGTTTCCAAGCTGTAGAAGAAGTTTGTACTTTAAATTATGGTTGTCGATCACTGTAGCTAGCAAGGAGATAATTTAACAAGAGTTTTTTGAGAAAATTAGGCGGCAAGGAGCGAGAGATTAGAAAGTTTCACTGTGACAATATAAGTGCAATTCATTTTACTAAGAATTCTTCTTTTTATGCTAAAACAAAGAACATTTAACGGATGTATACACTCTCTTCTAGAAGATGAGCAGTTGTTCTTGGAGAAGATACACACAAATCAGAATCTTACAAACATGTTGATGAATGGGGTGACTTTCGAGAAATTGGAGTTATACTTGGCTTCAATTATAGTTCATGAAGATAAATGTCAATGATTAGCCACACCACGATACATGTCTGAAGTTGGTACATATGGAGATGTAGATCTGGAAATAGATGTTAGGTGTTATCAGTCTCTAAGTGGGAAATTATTGATTTTTTGGATCCTGAAGCACCCACAGTAGTTGCAATGAGCACTTAAGTAAAAGGGATGCACATGGACTTTGTGTTGCTACTCTCAAAACAAGCATAACAACCCCGATTGGCATAACCACACTAAAATAGGCGTGATCAGCCCATCGAGGGTCACCATTCTTTCTGAGCGGGCGAAATAATTACACCCAAGCATGGTGTGGCTACACCACCAGATAGTTTGTCCTAGAATAATTATTGAATTCACACTGTTAACTGATGAAGAGGACACTCGCGTGCAGTTCTTTCGACAAAGGTTCAAATGAAGAAGAGAAGTGTCGGAGAGGAAAATTTTAGTGTGTCTTTTTCTTGTGAGATCAAAAGGAATGGTTTGTATTGAAGTCTAGTACATTCCAACAATTGTAGAGAGAAGATCTTAGTAAGTATTATGCAATCTTTTTGAATTTCACGTTCCAGATTTTTGCCCGTTAAATCTTGGTATATTTTTTGAAGATTGCGTTTGTTGTGCTTCCATTCTAATATTTTGTTATGATTTTCTCAAATCAACATGATTCTATTCTTCAGAGTAATTTCGATTTCTAATCAGATCGAAGTCCTAACAGAAGTATAGATTTTCATCCCTACAAATTCTCAAGAGTCTATTTGTTAAGCAACCAATAAAACACTCAAATATGTCAAACTTCAAACTTTCATCCATCTCCAATAATTTATAAAATATTATGCAATCTCATTAATTTATTCAAACAAACAAATACAATATATATATATATATATATATATTAAACTATTTATCAATTGCATTAATCACTCAAAAGGTCCATAACCACGACAACCATGTTCCCATCAAAAATACTGACCAACTCCGCAACCTCCCCCTTACCCNTAAGCATTTCTTTTCGGAAATTCTAAGAATTGTTAAAAATAATTAGTTTATGATTCTTAGATTTCATTTTATATAAAATTTAAATTATTTAGTATTTGTTATATTAAATTAAATTCGATTATTTTAGAGAAAATTTGAGGAAATCTAACCATTTTAATATTTATTCTTAGTAATTTTTTATAATCATATTCTAACCCAAAAAACTTCTCCATTGTGCTCTGCTAATGATTTTTAATCACTTTAAAAATAACCTTGAATGAAAACTAATCTAAATAAAAGCTAAATAATCAGCAATTAAACATCTAATACAAATATATAATTAATTGATTACATTCAAACAAAATTGAAATCATATAAAATCACAATATATTATTTCAAACATTTCAATCAACACATCAATATGCATAAAATTTTACTGATAACATTCTTATCGCAGAATAAAATTTAAATTAATTGAAATTATTTATAATATAGAAAATAATACATCAACCATTATATTTTATCTTATCTCCAAACCAATTCATAATTTTCAATTCCACCCTCATCAAATTTTAAAACTAGCACCCTTTTATAGACTTTTAATTAAATAATCACAACTTGCTTGCCCAAAGCAGCTTAAATTCAAAAACCAACCAACATTTTTAAAATAAACACATTTAAATCGAAACCACGTACGAATTAAATAAAACCACGTTATTAAAAATTAAAAAAAAAAAAAGTAATCATGCAATCTTCTTATGATAGTGCTGATGATATAAATAATTATAATAATAACATCACAAAATGATTTATTTACAGAACTGTCTCGTCGCGGACGATGTTCATGGAGGGCCTCCGCTCCCTTAATCCGAACCTGGTATTGATAGTGGACGAAGAAGCGGACTTCACAGCGGTGGATGTGGCGGGGCGCCTTCGGGCGGCGTTCAACTATCTCTGGATACCGTTCGACGCGGTGGAGACGTTTCTGCCGGCGGGGAGCGATCACCGGCGAACTTACGAGGCGGCGATTTTCTGGAAGATTGAGAATGTGATATCGCAGGAAGGGTTGGGGAGGGTGGAGAGATTGGAGCCGAGAAGCGTGTGGGGTCAGAGGATGAGATCGGCAGGGTTTCAGGGAATGGGGTTCGGCGGCGAGGCGGCGGCGGAGGTGAAGAGTATGCTGGACGAGCACTCCGCGGGTTGGGGAATGAGGAGGGATGAGGATGATTTGGTGCTGACGTGGAAGGGACATGATGTGGTTTTTGCCACTGCTTGGGTCCCATCAATGTCCACGTCGACTTGTTGATCAGAGCCTTTCTATTAAGATCAAATGGTGAGTCTTGTTGATGTATGATGAGAGTTTATTGGGGATTATTTGGGATCTCATTTATGGAGTAAATTGATATTTTAATGGAGGTTGGGATTAAAAAGAATATCTTCATATATATTTAGTTTAATTATTATTCATTTGACCAATTGGGGTAATTATGTTTTTTTAAAAGATTTTATTTCATTTCATTTTTTATTTTAAAATTTTAATTAGGGAAAAAATATTACGTGCAGATTAAGGGTGTACAATGTAGTACCTTATTAAATATTACTATATACTCTATTACAATATATTCATTATCATTTAAATATTACAAGATATTTTATTTTTGTGAAAATAACTTATATTTATGATTAGTACAATATACCCTTATATATGATTCGGATTTTTTTAAATTATATTTTTGGGGCATTAACATACAATACATACAATTCTTATGTATTTACATGTCTCACACCTATGCTATCATATATATACATATTGCATTGAAATTTTTAGTATCATGTCAAAAGTAACACTATTGTCACTTATTACAAGTAAAATACACATTTTCATGCTTAGGTTTACAACATTAAAATGTTATTTAGGTAAAATTGTAAATATGAAAGTTGATGGGTGAGATATGTATATATATAAGATCTGTGGGATACATTTGTAAATTTTCCTATATTTTTTTTATGGCCGTGTATGTAAAAAGCTCTTTTTGGGGTTTACATTGTAAATTGTATTATGATAGCTATATCTAGTAGAATAGTCCTATTTGTGGTAGAGCGGATAATAGTGCTTAGTAAGATTATTATTTAAGACATTCCAAAAATAATTGTTAATTTACAAATAATTTAAAAGCTGAATAAACTTTTATTAAATATTAATATGATTACAGTATAAGGAATAAATAACTAAATATATAAACTTTTTTTAAAAAAATAATATTTTTAAATAGAACTTCTGAATTCCACAAATGAGTTTTTTTCATGAGAAATCATGTAAATTTACATTCTATAAAAAAAATATAAAGTTTAGTGTAATTGAATTTTCTTATAAAGATTTAATTAAACATTTTAAAACTAATCCTATGAAAATAGAACTGTGGATAGGGCTGTAAACGAGCCGAGCTTGAGCGAGCTCAGGCTTGGCTCGTGTTCGGCTCGTTNTTGGTGCTAACGTGGAAGGGACACGATGTGGTTTTTGCCACTGCTTGGGTCCCATCAATGTCCACGTCGACCTGTTGATCAGCGCCATTCCATTAAGATCAAATGGTGAGTCTTGCTAATGTATGATGAGAGTTTATTGGGGATTATTTGGGATCCCATTCAAAAAATTTATGGAGTAAATTTATATTTTAATGGAGGTTGGGATTAAAAAGAATATCTTCATATATTTTTAGTTTAATTATTATTAATTTAACGAATTAGGGTAATTATGTTTTTTTAAAAGATTTTATTTCATTTTATTTTTTATTTTAAAATTTTAATTTAAGAAAAAAATATTACCTGCAAATTAGGGGTGTACAGTTAAGTAAAATTAAGTTTTCAAGTTAGATATAAATATATATAACATATTATTATATAAATAATATATGTAATATATTATTATATAAATAATTATATATATATATATATATATTTTTNCGCCTTTCCATTAAGATCAAATGGTGAGTCTTGTTAATGTATGATGAGAGTTTATTGGGGATTATTTGGGATCTCATTCAAAAAATTTATGGAGTAAATTGATATTTTAATGGAGGTTGGGATTAAAAAGAATATCTTCATATTTTTTTTAGTTTAATTATTATTAATTTGATAGGGTAATTATGTTTTTTTAAATGATTTCATTTCATTTTTTTTAATTTTAATTTAAGGAAAAAATATTACGTGCAGATTAGGGGTGTACAGTTGAGTACCTTATTAAAGATTACTATATATTCTATTATAATATATTCATTGTCATTTAAATATTGCAATATATTTTATTTTTGTGAAAGCAACTTTATATGTATGATTAGTACAATATACCCTTATATATGATTGGGATTTTTTTTTTTAATTATATTTTTGGGGCATTAACATATAATACATACAATTCTTATGTATTTACATGTCTCACATCTATGCTAACATATATATATATACACATTGCATTGAAATTGTTAGTATCATGTCATAAGCAACACTATTGTCACTTATTAAAAGTGAAATACACATTTTCATGCTTAGGTTTACAACATTAAAATGTTATGTCGGTAGAATTGTAAACATGAAAGTTGATGGGTGAGATATGTATATACATAAGATCTGTGTGGTACATTTGTAAATTTTCCTATATTTTTTATGGCCGTGTATGTAAAAAGCTCTTTTTGGGGTTTACATTGTGAATTTGTATTATGATGGCTATATCTAATAGAATAGATTTATTATATAAAGGGCGTGTCCAATTTGTGGTAGACCGGATAATAGTGCTTAGTAAGATTATAATTTAAGACATTCCAAAAATAATAGTTAATTTACAAATAATTAAAAAGCTGAATAAACTTTTATTAAATATTAATATTATTACAGTATAAGGGAAAAATAAATAAATATATAAACTTTAAAAAAAATAATATTTTTAAATAGAACATCTAAATTCCACAAATGAGTTTTTTTCATGAGAAATCATCTAAATTATCATTCTATAAAAAAATTATAAAGTTTAGTGTAATTGAATTTTCTTATAAAGATTTAATTAAACCTTTTAAAACTAATTCTATGGAAATAGAATTGTGGATAGGGCTGTAAACGGGCCGAGCTTGAGTGAGCTCAGGCTTGGCTCGTGTTCGGCTCGTTCGAAATTGTTTGTGTTTGAAATCGGCTCGTGAACAGTGTGTTCGTGTTTGACTCGATTTAAATGTTCGCGTTTGTGTTGGACTCGAAATTGGCTCGTTAAAATTAAACTGAAAAAATAAATGTAAAGTACTAGATTCAAACCTGGACCAAATGAATACAAAAGAAGTTGCATAACCACATTATCAAACGAGCAGTTAAGTTTTAAAGGTAGATATAAATATATATAATATATTATTATAGAAATAATATATGTAATATATTATTACATAAATAATTATATATATATATATATATATTTATTTCGAGCTAAAACGAGCCGAACACGGGCGAACAAAGAGTTGTTCGTGTTCGGCTCGTTTATAATTCAAGTTTTAAAAAATTATTCACGAACTGAGCAAGGGCTACTTAACGAGCCAAACACTCGTTCGCGAACAACGAGCTTTTTTGACAGCCCTAACGTGGAACATAAATTAAGGATTGCCAAATGGGCCCGATAGTACAACTTGACAAGCTTCATCTCTTTAAAGAGTCAGGTGTACTTAGACCAAAGAATTTCTTATACGAAAATTCAAAAGAAATATTCTTAGGTCTCTTAAGATGGTCACGTACTCTACGACCACACACAGATCTCAAGATATATGCCTGCTGTGCCTTTCTTCCTTTTAAAGATATGTGCATGCAGTGTTATTCAGCTTAAATTGATGATCCTCAGCTTCAAGCTCAGAAGCTTTTAAATTTTAAAATACACCCATTATATGAATAAACAGGTGATATAAAAATAAATTATAAAGTTTTGGGTGTTTAGATATGTAAATACAAAGGAATTATGTGGGCTTGAATTCGACGATGTAGGCTATGAGGGTTTTGATTCTTTTATGGATAAGCAAAAAATGGAGAGTTGGTTTTTCCGGCCGGTTTTAAACCGTGGAATGTCCGATTTCACGATTTCATTTTAGGTATTAATGTTTACGAGTAATGAAGAAGATTTAGTTATGAAATTACATTCTATAAATTTATTATGGAAAGCTTTGACCAAGATATGTTTCTGTTGGATGATTAGATCCAATTAATTATAAACAAAAAAATTCTATCTTTTTTATAGAAAATTTGAAATGGTGCTTGGACAAGAAATTGCGGGTCTATTTGGGAAAGCTTATTGTCTTCTTCGCTTTTCAAACCGCCGCTACAGCTCTGTATGGAGAATTGTTTTCTTGCTTTTAAAAAAAAAAAAAAATCATGTGATAGAAAACTGTTTTTTTCAACCTGAGTTGTTAAAGTGTGATGACTGTCAGAAAGCTATCTTCTAACTTGTTAAAAATAAAATAAATTTGTAATAATCACTGTAACATTTTAAAAAACAAATATTTTTTTTTGACAGTTGCTTTGTTAAACAGCTACAACCACCCAAAATAGACTCCTATTGACGTAGTGACGCTTGATAATGTTGTGAAAGCTAGGGTTGCTAGTGAAGAATGACATATATATGGTTAGTATCATTAATTAAAACTTTATTTCGGATTATGCCACAAAAAGATTTTGTTGAATCGTCTTAGGATGCAAAGTCATTCATTTCTCACCTGTTCATACAGTCCAGAAGAGACCTTGCAAATGAGGTAGAAAAGAGCGACAAATTTTAGAGTCTGTTTCATTATCGATGATGGTGAGGAAGGGAAGCAGGGAGACATAGAAAGCCTCTCGAGCTCCCCCCTTTCGCTTTCATGTTTATACCATCCTTGAATGTATTTACCCTAGCTAGTAGGGCTACAAATAATAAATAAACGTTCAGTTGTAAAAAATTTTAAAAAAAGATTCGTTGATGCTATGTTGTACAAAACCTATTAAAACTCGTCCTTGATAAGTTTTCAGTGTTAAGTTGGACTCCGATTTGACGATACCGCCTCCCGCCTTCCGATCCCGCTCCCGCCACCCTTTCGCAAAAAATCACGAACTGTTCCCGTCTCCCGATTGCGAAAGGCCCCAACCGCCACCTTACGGTTTCGCAAAGCATCTCTTCGCTCCCTCCTGTTCGTGATAAAAGGTATCGCACGGCTCTCCTTCAGTAAAAAAAGTCACGGTGTTCTTCTTCGTTTTTCTCAGGATAGAGGAATGTTTCCTCGGGATAAAAGGAAGGTGCAAGAAGTAGTTCCTTGCGGTGTAGAAAGAAGAAAGAAGCAAAAGGTTGTCCTCCCTTAGCTTCTTCTTGGTGGCATGTGGCAGAAGAGAAATTGTGTTTATTTCTCTTGTAAGTTTATCTTCTTCGGTGTATCTCGGTGTATCTCGGTGTAGAGAGAGAAGAAAAGAGAGAGCAAAGATGTGAGAGATTCCTTTTATAAGTCGATGTGATCAACTGGTGTAAATTCCTTAAAAAGTAAAATCTTTCGCAACTTCGTGGACGTATGCAATTTGTCGAACCACGTAAATCTATGTGTTCCGTTGAGTTACTATTTTCTAGTGTGAATTTTCTCGTTTTATTTTTTTGCTTCGTCGATCGTTCTCCTATTTGATTTATATATATACCACAACAACTGGCATATTGATAGATCTCACAACAACATTCAAATGTCGACGTCATGCAATCAATTAATAGATTTAAACGATATTGGAACAGAGTTTTCATGTCGTGAAAGACTGTTCATCAAACTTGATGACATAACTCAATTGATGCATGTGTGCTCGGTCGAAGAGCTCGCATGGTGTAAGCGAGCTCTATAAATGATCTTAAAAAGCTTGGAAGAACTTGGTCAGAGAAACTCACTTGAATACTCGGCACCAGGGAGTTCAACCAAAGAAGCTCTCGTAAATACTGACACACTTGGCAAAGAAGATCTCGGAGTAACGCTGAGAGATAAGTATAATAGTTATGACATCCAAAGATACAACTAGCATGTACAGTCGGTCCGGTCTCAGCCAGCGCTTCAAAATTTGTGGTGAATAGGCCTGATCTATTAGACCCAAAACCCCATTTAACCAAGATACAAGTAAGTGTACATAAACACGTCCCATTTCTTTTAATTTTATAAGATTATATAAACTCGTGCCCGAAGCTCAACAATTTTTTTTTATGATTTTTATCCTTGTTTTTGTAGCATTTGCTTCAAAAAGAAAATCTTGTTTGCGAGCACCAAAACATATAACACTAATGTACAATAACATTATGGTATTCATATGCCATCACTTCACTTCCCTCTACAAAAAGTATTCATTAAACAACCCCTTATTCCGTCCTCCATCCAAATCTAACACACAGCCTCCCTCTTATTCCCACATCAATCTATTATTTCCCCAATCAAATCTCAAAAAATTAGAAACAAAAAAAACAAAATATGTTAATTAAAGACCGAACAATCCCGGCGAATATTTCCCTGTGCTGTACTTTTCTTGACACCGACACGACCCAAGCGAGTCATGGCAGCAATGAAGGCACTGTTGAAGGCGTTGGAATTGGCGGCCCACGTGNGGATTTAATGGACTTTAAACGTGAGTTTTTAATTCTACGCGTGGCGGCAAACGAGCTGAGCTTGAGCGAGTTCAGGCTTAGCTCGTGTTCGGCTTGTGTTCAAAATCGGCTCATGAATAGTATGTTTGTGTTTGGCTTGATTTAAATATTCGTGTTCGTGTCCAGCTCGAAATTGGCTCGTTAAAATTAAACTGAAAAAAAAAATGTAAAGTACTGGATTCGAACCTAGACCAAATGAATACAAAAGAAGACACAAAACCATACTACCAAACGAGCAGTTAAGTTTTAAAGTTAGATATAAATTTATATAATATATTATTGTATAAATAATATATGTAATATATTATTATATAAATAATTATATATATATATATATATATTTTTATTTTGAGCTAAAACGAGCTGAACACGAGCGAACAAAGAGTTATTTGTGTTAGGCTCGTTTATAATTCGAGTTTTAAAAACTTGTTCGGTTCATTTACTTGACAAACGAGCTGAGCAAGAGCTACTTAACGAGCGAAACATGAGTTGTTCGCGAACAACGAACTTTCTTGACAGCCCTAACTGTGGAGCATAAATTAAGTATGGCCAAATGGGCCCGATAGTACAACTTGACGAGCTTCATCTCTTTAAACAGTCAGGTGTGGTTAGACCAAAGAATTTCTTATACGAAAATTCCAAAGAAATATTCTTAGGTCTCTTAAGATAGTCATGTACTCTAGGACCACACAAAGCTCTCAAGATACATGCCTGCTGTGCCTTTCTTCCCTTTTAAGATATGTGCATGCAGTGTTATTCAGCTTAAATTGATGATCCTTAGCTTCAAGATCAGAAGCTATTAAATTTTAAAATACACCCATTATATGAATAAACAGGTGATATAAAAATAAATTATAAAGTTCTGGGTGTTTAGATATGTAAATACAAAGAAATTATGTGGGCTTGAATTCGACGATGAGAGTTCGTTTTTCCTGCCGGTTTTAAACCGTGCAATGTCCGATTTCACGGTTTCATTTTAGGTATTAATGTTTACGAGTCATGAAGAAAATTTAATTATGAATTTACATTCTATAAATTTCTTATGGAAAACTTTGACCAAGATATGTTTCTGTTGGATGATTAGATCCAATTAATTAAATTATTATCTTTTTTATAGAAAATTTGAAATGGTGTTTTGACGAGAGATTGCGGGTCTATTTGGGAAAGCTTATTGTCTTCTTCGCTCTTCAAACTGACACTATAGTTCTGTTTGGAGAATTGTTTTCTTGCTTTTTGTAAAAAAAAATCATGTGATAGAAAAGTGTTTTTTTCAACCTGAGATGTTAAAGTGTGATGACTGTCAGAAAGCTTGTTAAAAATAAAATAAATTTGTAATAATCACTGTAATATTTTAAAGAACAATTTTTTTTGGCAGTTGCTTTTTTAAACAGCTACAACTACCCAAAATAAACTCTTAATGATGTAGTGACGCTTGAGAATGTTGTGAAAGCTAGGGTCGAGTGAAGAATGACATATGTATGGTTAGTATCGTTAATTAAAACTTTATTTTGGATTATGCGACAAAGATTTTGTTGAATTCTTTTTGGATGCAAAGTCAATCATTTCTCATGTCATCGGTTCATACATTCCAAAAGAGACCTTGCAAATGAGGTAGAAAAGAGCGACAAATTTTAGAGGGTATGTTTCATCATCGATGATGGTGAGGAAGGGAAGCGGGGAGACATAGAAAGCCTCTCGAGCTTCCCCCCTTTTGCTTTCATGTTTATACCATCCTTGAATGTTTTTACCCTCGCTAGTAGGGCTACAAATAATAAATAAATGTTGAGTTGTAAAATATTTTAAAAAATGATTCGTTGAGGCTATGTTGTACATAACCTATTGAAACTCGTCGTTGATAAGTTTTCAGTGTTAAGTTGGACTCCGATTTGATGATCCCGCCTCCCGCCTTTAGATCCCGTCCCGCCTCCCTTTCATGAAAATTCGCGAACTATTCTCATCTCCCGATCGCGAAAGGCCACGACCGCCACCTTAAGGTTTCGCGAACCGTTCCCGTCTTTCTCTGACGCGGAGCGAAGCATCTCTTCGCTCCTTTCTGTTCGTGATAAAAGATATCACACGACTCTCCTTCAGTAAGAGAAGTCACTGTGTTCTTCGGTTTTCTCGGGGTAGAGGATGGTTTCCTTGGGATAAAAAGAAGGTGCAATAAGTAGTTTCTTGCGGTGAAGGAAAAAGAAAGAAGAAGAAGATTGTCCTCCCTTGACTTCTTCTTGGTGGCATGTGACAGAAGAGAAATTGAGTTTATTTCTCTTGTAAGTTTGTCTTCTTCGGTGTGTCTCGGAGTAGAGAGAGAAGAAAAGAGAGAAGAAGAGAGAGTAAAAAAGTAAGAGATTTCTTTTATAAGTCGAGGTGATCGAGTGGTATAAATTCCTCAAATAGTAAAATCTTCTGCAACTCTGTGAACGTCTGCAATTTGTCGAAGGACGTAAATCTATGTGTTCCGCTGAGTTACTATTTTCTGGTGCGAATTTTCTTGTTCGCTTCATTGATCGCTCTCATGTTTGATTTATATATATACCACAACAACTGGTATATCTATAGATCTCGCAACAACAACATTCCGATGTCGACGTCATGCAATCAATTAAAAGATTTGAACGATATTAGAACGGAGTTATCATTTTTCATGCCGTGAAAGACTGTTCATCAAACTTGATGACATAACTCGATTCATAAATGTGAGCTCGGTCGAAGAGCTCACATTGTGTAAGCGAGCTCAATAAATGATCTTAAAAAGCTTGGAAGAACTTGGTCAGAAAAGCTCACTTGAATACTCAGACACCAGCGAGTTCAACCAAAGAAGCTCTTGTAAATACTAACACACTTGGCAAAGAAGATCTCCCAGTAACTCTGAGAGATAAATCTAATAGTTATCACGTCCAAAGATACAACTAGCTTGTACAGAGCGCTTCAAAATTTGTGATGAATTGGCCTGATCTATTAGACCCAAAACCCCATTTAACCAAGGTACCAGTAAGTGTATATACACACGCACCATTTCTTTTAATTTTATAAGATTATATAAACTCGTGCCAGAAGCTCAAAAAAAAAAAAAATCCTTTTTTTTGTAGCATTTGCTTAAAATAGAAAATCTTGTTTGCGAGCACCAAAACATATAACACCAATGTAAAATAACATTATGGTATTCATACGCCATCACTTCACTTCCCTCTACAAAAAAATATTCATTAAACAACCCCTTATTCCGTCCTCCATCCAAATCTAACAAACTGCCTCCCTCTTATTCCCACATCAATCTATTATTTCCCAATAAAATCTCAAAAAATTAGAAACAAAAAAAATAAAATATGCTAATTAAAGACCGAACAATCCCGGCGAATATTTCCCTGTGCTGTACTTATCTTGANATGTGTTCGTGTCCATGTTCGACTCAAAATTGGCTTGTTAAAATTAAATTGAAAAAATAAATGTAAAATGCTGGATTCAAATATGGACCAAATGAATATAAAAGAAGACGCAAAACCACATTACCAAACGAGCAGTTAAGTTTTAAAGTTAGATATAAATATATATAATAAATTACTATATAAATAATTATATATATATATATTTTTTTTTTATTTCGAGCTAAAACGAGCCGAACGCGAGCGAACAAAGAGTTGTTCGTGTTCGGCTCGTTTATAATTTGAGTTTTAATCTTTGCAACTCCGTGGACGTATGCAATTTATCAGACCACGTAAATCTGGGTTCCGCTGAGTTACTATTTTCTGGTGTGAATTTTCACGTTTTAATTTTTCGCTTCGTCAATCGTTCTCTTGTTTGATTTATATATATACCACAACAACCAGTATATCCATAGATCTCGCAACAACAACATTCAAATGTCGACGTCATGCAATCAATTAAAAGATTTGAACGATATTGGAACGGAATTATCATTTTTCATGTCGTGAAAGACAGTTCAACAAACTTGATGACATAACTCGATTGATGCATGTGAGCTCGGTCAAAGAGAATGATCTTAAAAAGCTTGGAAGAACTTGGTCAGAAAAGCTCACTTGAATACTAGACACCAGCGAGTTCAACCAAAGAAACCAGCGAGTTCAACCAAAGAAGCTCTCGCAAATACTAACACACTTGGCAAAGAAGATCTCCCAGTAACTCTGAGAGATAAGTCTAATAGTTATCACGTCCAAAGATACAACTAGCATGTACAGTCGGTCCAGCCCGGCCAGCGCTTCAAAATTTGCGATGAAGGCCTGATCTATTAGACCCAAAACCCCATTTAACCAAGATACAAGTAATCATGCTTCAAAAAGAAAATCTTGTTTGCGAGCACCAAAACATATAACACTAATGTAAAATAACATTATGGTATTCATACGCCATCACTTCACTTCCCTCTACAAAAAATATTCATTAAACAACCCCTTATTCCGTCCTCCATCCAAATCTAACGCACAGCCTCCCTCTTATTCCCACATCAATCTATTATTTCCCAATAAAATCTCAAAAAATTGGAAACAAAAAAATAAAATATGCTAATTAAAGACCGAACAATCCCGGCGAATATTTCCCTGTGCTGTACTTGTCTTGACGCCGACACGACCCAAGCGAGTCATGGCAGCAATGAAGGCACTGTTGAAGGCGTTGGAATTGGCGGCCCACGTGTCGACGGTGGGGCGAGATCGAGAATCATCGGCGAGGGATTGGTCGGACGTGAATAGGCCCATACGCTGCTGCAGGTTGCGGAAGTATAGGTTGTCGAATGTCCGAGGGGTGATGGGGTCCATATTGATTGCTATGCTGGGATCCACGTTGCGCGGACACATTCCTTGCAATTGCTTTGCGTACGTTTGGTTTAAACTCGGATCTATTGCTCCTTTGCGGCCGCCAAAATCGTAGATTCTATTCGCAAATCTATTGCAGTGTGAGAACCCCAGTGTGTGCGCAGCTGCGGAAATCATATGGGATGTAAGATTCAAAGATAGTGAATAAAATTTAATTGGAGAATTTACATACGTACCACACAATTGGTATGTATTTACATATGTAACACATGAACACAGAAAATTTTCATATTTCTACTCATTAAGTTTTATTTTTAACATTACATCAAACATATCACTCACCTTTTAAAAATGAAATTTATTTTTTCACATAATTTTATGACACCAAGATGCTATAAATGTAAATATGAAAGTTTAGATATTAGATATATAAGTACATGAGAATAGTGTGCGGTAGGCATGCATATTTCTTGATATGGAGAAATTAGCTTGCTAACATTTTTTTATAGTGAAAATGTTGATTTATTTTTATTCTTAGAAGTTACATCAATTGATGAATAGTACTAAAAAGAAAAGCAATCATTAGCCTAAGAAAAAAAGGGTTACTTATTATTTTCATTATGCCTGAATTAATATGACAGAAGACACTTCACCTAATTCTTATAGAATAGCAAGTAGGTCTAGTTGAAGAAAGAAATAACCTTCTTTTTATATTCATTTATATATATTTCTTTATCTCAATAATCAGGCAATAACAAGAGAATTTCTCACTAATAGGTTGTATATTAAAAAACATAAAAACATGGACATAGGGTCTGTGCAGGGCGATTATAATTGTTTAAACAAGCACTTGTGAAATTGCACTTGTTGTTCAAAAAATTGTGATGGTCATCATAAATTGATTTTATTTTCAAAAAGTCAAACTATAACCACCGCACTAAACAATATCAAAACACATCTTCCCATCATAATTTTTTGAGTAATCAGATGAAAGATAGTTTTGCCAAACACCTGCTCTAAATGCATCCTTAAAATCATATAAACGAGTAGAAGGCGTGCAATTGATATAAAAATATCTAAAAACTACTGACAGGATTTGCTCCTAAGAATAGCGTAATGGTTGGAAATAACGAAAAAATAATGTGAATATTTTTATGATGTCTACCTTGAGAGAAAATTTAAAAAGAGAAAAGAAACAAAATTGTGGAGGGGAGACCGTTGACATCCTTGTGCTTGCCGGCTGTTGTCGTTCCAGAGTGCCCAAACTATATTATATATTATTGGTTTTACATTTATTTATTTCTCTCCGCATTTTATATTACATCTGTTAGTAATGAATAAAATTAATCTGAATGAGCCAGAGCAATCTAAATTCTAACCGACCAAAAAAATATAAATGAAATATAATGTTCTTTACGGACATGAAATTATTGTATTTACAGCCGTTTTTGGATTTCTTTTTAGAGATGGTATTTTGTGAATTGACAAGTCTGATAATCTTCTGAAAAGAATAGAAAAAAAAAACAATTGGCTGTCAATAATTAGTTGGTTATTCTATATTTGAATAGTCATCTGGCGGCTTCCCTCGATTTTTCGTCACTTCCTTCTCCTCTAAGCAAATTTATAAAGATTGCTATCCTCTCCTATTTTTTTATTTCAAGGAATTTACATGCATAATATTTTAAATTTACTTTTTTTTTTTAGTAATTTGCAACAGATGCATTATTAAATATCAAATTAACTAATTTTACATCTACACCAGCCATAAATTTCTTATTTGCAGTGCAAAATTATAAGTGAAAAGGAAATAGAATTTAAGAAAATAAAAGGAAAAAAACAAAAAGAAGACGAAAGAGGTATGTAGCGATAGAGGTAAAAGTTTCCATGATGCAGCATTTAGTGGTACCCACGCGCCTGTTTTATATCCTATGGCCTTTATTGTTAATATTATTCCCACCATCCTCTTCACAAACTGAAACGTGCCATAAGGCCAGCATGAGTCTCCCTTAAGACAACAAATACCAAAACCTGCGCCCTAAATCACGTGCACACTTACAGTTTAATGAGTCCCAAAATTAAACCAGCTCTCTGGGCCGCCATTTGGGGGTCTAAAAAGAATAGCGAGAATTACATACCTACCACGCAATTTCTATGTCTTATCAATCACTTTTAAATTTTTAATTTATATCTGTAGACCATCAGATTTATATCTAAAACATAAGAATCTGGTAATTTGTACGTAAAAATTGAAGTTTGGATGGTCCTTGTCTTAATACATGGGAATTGGGTGGTACACATGTAAAAGCACAAAAACGATACGAAAATTTACATACACGCCACTGAATTCCTAGTTATTTACAAATCTAAGTTCTAAATTTTGAGATTTCNCGTGTGCGCAGCTGCGGAAATCATATCGGATGTAAGATTCAAAGATGATGAATATAATTTAATTGGAGAATTTACATACGTACCACACAATTGGTATGTATTTACATATGTAACACTTAAACACTTAAAAGTTTCATATTTATACTCATTAAGTTTTATTTTTAAGATTACATCAAGTGTATCACTCATATTTTAAAAATGAAATTTATTTTTTCACATAATTTTATGACACGAAGATGTTATGAATGTAAATATGAAAGTTTAGATATTAGATATATAAGTACATGAGAATAGTGTGTGGTAGGCATGCATATTTCTTGATATGGAGAAACTAGCTTGCTAACATTTTTTATAGTGAAAAATGTTGATTTATTTTTATTCTTAGAAGTTACATCAATTGATGAATAGGACTAATAAGAAAAGCAATCATTAGCCTAAGAAAAATAAGGGTTACTTATTATTTTCATTATGCCTGAATTAATATGATAGAAGACACTTCACCTAATTCTTATAAAATAGCAAGTAGGTCTAGTTGAAGAAAGAAATAACCTTTTTTTTATATTCATTTATATAGACTTCTTTATCTCAATAATCAGGCAATAGCAGGAGCATTTCTCACTAAAGGTTGTATATTAAAAAACATAAAAACATGGACATAGACCTTGTTTGAACAAGCAGCTGCGAAATTGCACTTGTTGTTCAAAAAACTGTGATGGCCATCATAAATTTATTTTATTTTCAAAAAGTCAAAATATAACCACCGCACTAAACAAGGTCAAAACACATCTTCTCATCATAATTTTTTGAGAAAACAGATAAAAGATAGTTTTGCCAAACATCTCCTTTAAATGCATCCTTAATTTCATATTAAAGGACTAGAAGGCTAGCAATTGATATAAAAATATCTAACAACTACTGACAGGATTTGCTCCTAGGAATAACGTAATGGTTGGAAATAACGAAAAAATAATGTGAATATTGTTATGATGCCTACCTTGAGAGAAAATTTAAAAAGAGAAAAGAAACAAAATTGTGGAGGGGAGACCGTTGACATCCTTGTGCTTGCCGGCTGTTGTCGTTCCAGATTGCCCAAACTATATTATATATTATTGGTTTTACATTTATTTATTTCTCTATATTACATCTATTAGTAATGAATAAAATTAATCTGAATGAGCCACACAAGTCGCTCGTGCAGGAGAGCAATCTAACAGACCAAAAAAATATAAATGTTCTTTACGGACATGAAATTATTGTATATACAGCCGTTTTTGGATTTCTTTTTAGATATAGTATTTTGTGAATTAACAAGTCTGCTAATCTTCCGAAAAGAATAGAAAAAAACAATTGGCTATTAATAATCAATTGGTTATTCTATATTTGAATGGTCATCAGGCGGCTTCCCTCGATTTTTCGTCACTTCCTTCTCCTCTAAGCAAATTTATAAAGATTGCTATCCTCTCCTATTTTTTATTTCAAGGAATTTACATGCATAATATTTAAAATCTACTTTTTTTTTAAATAATTTGCAACAGATGCATTAATAAATATCAAATTAAATAACTTTACATCTACACCAGCCATAAATTTCTTATTTGCAGTGCAAAATTATAAGTGAAAAGGAAATAGAATTTAAAAAAATAAAAGGAAAAAAACAAAAAGAAGACGAAAGAGGTATGTAGCGATAGAGGTAAAAGTTTCCATGATGCAGCATTTAGTGGTACCCACGCGCCTGTTTTATATCCTATGGCCTTTATTGTTAATATTATTCCCACCATCCTCTTCACAAACTGAAACGTGCCATAAGGCCAGCATGAGTCTCCCTTAAGACAACAAATACCAAAACCTGCGCCCTAAATCACGTGCACACTTACAGTTTAATGAGTCCCAAAATTAAACCAGCTCTCTGGGCCGCCGTTTGGTGGTCTAAAAAGAATAGCGAGAATTACATACCTACCACGAAATTTCTTTGTCTTAACATATCAATCACTTTTAAATTTTTAATTTATATCTGTAGACCATCAGATTTATATCTAAAACATAAGAATCTGGTAATTTGTACGTAAAAATTGAAGTTTGGATGGTCCTTGTTTTAATACATAGGAATTGGGCGGTACACAAGTAAAAGCACAAAAACAATACGAAAATTTACATACACGCCACTGAATTCCTAGTTATTTACAAATCTAAGTTCTAAATTTTGAGATTTCNCCCAAAATCGTAGATTCTATTCGCAAATCTATTGCAGTGTGAGAACCCCAGCGTGTGTGCAGCTGCGGAAATCATATCGGATGTAAGATTCAAAGATAGTGAATATAATTTAATTGGAGAATTTACATTCGTACCACACAATTTGTATGTATTTGCATATGTAACACATAAACACATAAAAATTTCATATTTATACTCATTAAGTTTTATTTTTAAGATTACTTCAAGTGTATCACTCATATTTTAAAAATGAAATTTATTTTTTTCACATAATTTTATGACACCAAGATGTTATGAATGTAAATATGAAAGTTTAGATATTAGATATATAAGTACATGAGAATAGTGTGTGGTAGGCATGCATATTTCTTGATATGGAGAAATTAGCTTGATAACATTTTTTATAGCGAAAATGTTGAATTTTTTTTTATTCTTAGAAGTTACATCAATTGATGAATAGTACTAATAAGAAAAGCAATCATTAGTCTGAGAAAAAGAGGGTTACTTATTATTTTCATTATGTGTGAATTAATATGATAGAAGACACTTCACCTAATTCTTATAAAATAGCAAGTAGGTCTAGTTGAAGAAAGAAATAACCTTCTTTTTATATTCATTTATATAGACTTCTTTATCTCAATAATCAGGCAATAGCAGGAGAATTTCTCACTAAAGGTTGTATATTAAAAAACATAAAAACATGGACATAGGGTCTGTGCAGGGCGATTATAATTGTTTGAACAAACAGTTGTGAAATTGCACTTGTTGTTCAAAAAATTATGATGGTCATCATAAATTTATTTTATTTTCAAAAAGTCAAACTATAACCACCGCACTAAACAAGGTCAAAACACATCTTGAGAAAACAGATAAAAGATAGTTTTGCCAAACATCTGCTTTAAATGCATCCTTAATTTCATATTAAACGACTAAAAAGCGTGCAATTGATATAAAAATATCTAACAACTACTGATACGATTTGCTCCTAAGAATAGCGTAATGGTTGGAAATAACGAAAAAATAATGTGAATATTTTTATGATGCCTACCTTGAGAGAAAATTTAAAAAGAGAAAAGAAACAAAATTGTGGAGGGGAGACCGTTGACATCCTTGTGCTTGCCGGCTGTTG
>JXCR01089586.1:426140-437265 GCA_002079205.1 Phalaenopsis hybrid cultivar
TAGATCTCTGCTAATAATTAAGATTATGAGGGTTAGGTGTATGAGTGATCGGTGAATGGGAAGGATGGGAGGAGAAGAGGGGTATAAGAAGGGGGGGAATGGCGGGCTCGGCCAGCTGGCATTGGGAATCTCCTGTACTGAAAAAGATGGCGGAGAGAAAAGGGTAGGAGATGGGATAAATTAAATAAATAAATAAAATTCATGATTAGCGTATAAATAAATAAAAAAATTCATGATTAGCGTATGAATTAGATTTGCTCAGAAATTATGAAACAAATTTTAAGGATTTTATATGAAAGATAGAAATGCAAAAGTAAGAAATTTTTTAGTGTTGAGAAATTAGGACGAAGAAAAACATAAATCGACATAAATTCAAATGAACACAGAGATTTACGAGGTTCAACAAAGATGTCTACATCCTGTGGAACAGAGCGGCAACTTCTCTTTTCAATATTCAGAAAAGAGTACATGATACAGAATTCAGCTCTCATAGAGTTACATACATGACATATATATAACTCTATAGTACAAAATGTAATTACTTAAATTTCCCCTGTACCAAACTGCATCGAGTTGCCCCCACATAATGAAACTCCTCTGATTGGACAGATCTCTGCTCGTGGGCTCCGCTCCGCTCCAGCATCGGTCACATTTATGATATATGAGTCATACCTAACATTTAGAATGGGAAGGATAGCTTAATTTATTATAGTTTTATCGAGGGCAGCAAAATTTTCATAGTTATTCCTACAATTTTCATATATATCATATAATTTCTATGTATATCTCACATCCAAACATTCATATTTTCATGCATGTCACACAAATATTTAAGGGTATATATAGAGAATATTACTATCATTATTTTTTTTGAAGTGAAATATATTTTTTAAGTAGAAATTTATGTCACTATTATGTTATTAGTGTAGATATTGGACATTTTGGTTTTAGACATGTAAATACATAAGAATTGTGTGGTATGTATGCAAATTTTCCTATTTTGTTTTGTTCCTTGTAATTTCCTAGTATTCAAATACATCCTAGAAAAATGTTATTATCTAGCAAAGCTAAGAGATTATGTTATTCAAGCATGTTGAAATAAAAGCCTGTATTTGTCCTTTTTGAGTTAAGTGCTGTTGACATAGTTTTATTCACGATGCAAATAAAACATATTTCATTAAAAATTTATATGAAATAAGTAAATCAATTTGTAATTTCATCTTGTTTTTAAAGCTTTATGTGGATGAAAAAAGAAAAGAATTTCAAATTTTGCTAATTTTTCCCTTCTCAATTAAATTCACACATTCAATTTTATTCTTCATATGTACGTAAAAAATATGTCAACACAAATCTTGAGGTAATACGAAGATATGGCAGATGAGGTCCATTGTAAAATGATCTGGTAGCCCAAAAGTTCGTCGAGTTTATGTTAGTCAAAAGTCATCTAAGCAGATCACATAAAACACACCTAAATGACACATCTTGTCTCTAGAGACAACCTTCATCAGGATGTCCTCGTTTGATGGGTAAATTAGTCTTCAGGTTATGGTAACTCACCATGTGCTCTGTGGTCTAGTTTTACTTATTCAAACAAGAATTTCCTCAGCTAAAAATGAGTGTTGAAGATTAGATTAATTTGCTTGGCTAGCCAATGACCAATCCCGCAGACTATCTTTAGAAATCCAGTTAGTCGATTCTATCTAAGGAGTATTGTTAGGTATGACTCATATCTAGGGAGTTGGAGTTTCTTGGTGAAGAGGTGCGTCTCCTAGTGAAAAGAAGTGTCTATTGGAATAAAGGGGGTTGGGAGGAGCGAGGGCGTGATTGTAATTTTATCTGAGGGTTTGTATATGTCTATATATATGTGTAACCCTATGAGATGTATTGTAACTTTTCTGAAATAGTGAAACCGCCGCTTGCTCCCGAGGACATAGGTAATTCTTTGCCGAACCTCGTTAAATCTCTGTGTTCTTCTTCTGTTTTGTGTCGATTCATGTTTTATTCTACTAAATTTCACAACAAGTATGTCGATTGGTGGTCCGATTAGCGACATTAACCACCTCACCTCATTGGCCCAGGCGACCGAGCCAAAGAATCGCAGGGCCGTGGGCCGACAGACTGGTTAGCAGTTGGCGTCCAATGATGACGACGGGTTAGGGCCGACAGCGGCGGCGGGGTGGCCACAGAGGACGGACTGCAACCAGCAGAAGGTAGAGGCCGGTGGCGCGCGAGCGGAGGCAGGGGAGCAGCGGAAGGCGGTGGCCCCCACCTATCTCTTAAAAAATATTACAAATTTTTATGAATCTCTCAAGATAAAATATTTTATATGTTAATTGTATGCTTCGATTCTTCATTAAAATACATTTCTTTTAAACATTACTTGAACAGTAGAATTTGCTCTGTGCAATAATTTACAAACTTGACGGAAATTCAGGAAGAAAAATAGATAACCGCGGCGAGAACTGGTCGGAGTTGGATGCGGTTACGTCTTTGAGCCAAAAACACGGCTTCTATACTAACCAGAGGTTGCCACGTATAACTTTTGCCACGAGGCAGAAGGTGCCAAACCGTGCAACCGAGAAACCGGTGACACAGGTATCCATGTGACGAAGATACAGCTAGCCAACACGGACGTGTGATCAAACCTTTAGAAGTCAGCGAAAAATATAAATATTTAATATATGAAATATTTTATATATCGTAATATTAATTAGAATTGATTAATAGTTTATTAGTATTAAAATATTAATTAAGTTGATATTTAAAACAACATTAAATTTAATTAAAGTACTAACATACCAAAGAGCTAATGCCGAGAATATTATAACTTAAACAATGGAAAATGGCTTAAATCCAGCTTAACATCATGATTATGTCATTTTCAGTANACAACTTATAGTTTTGACATTTGGATAGAAATGCAAAAGTAAGAAATTTTTTAGTGTTGAAAAATTATGACGAAGAAAAACAGTAATCGACACAAATTCAGAAGAACACGCAGATTTACGAGGTTCGACAAATATGCCTACATCCTCGGGAGCATAGTGATAATTTTTTTTTTCAATATTCTGAAAAAAGTACAAAATACAGAATTCAACTCTCATGGGGTTATATACATGTCATATATATAACCCTATAGTATAATATGTAATTACTTAAATTGCTCATATACCCAACCGCAGGGTGTTGCCCCCACACCACAAACCCACATAACGAAACTTCCCCGATTGGACAGATCTCTGCTTGTGAGCTCCGCTCCGCTCCGCTCCAGCATCAGTTCCATTTATGACATATGAGTCATCCCTAACATTTAGACTGTGAAGGATAGCATAATTTATTATAATTTCGTCGAGGGCAACAAAATTTTCATAGTTATTCCTACAATTTCCATATATATGATATAATTTTTATGTATATCTCGCATCCAAACATTCATATTTTCATGCATGTCACACAAATATTTAACGGTATATATAGAGAATATTACTATCATTATTTTTTTTGAAGTGAAATATATTCTTTATGTAGAAATTTATGTCACTATTATGTTATTAGTGTAGATATTGGACATTTTTGTGTTAGACATGTAAATACATAAGAATTGTGTGGTATGTATGCAAATTTTCCTATTTTGTTTTGTTCCTTGTAATTTCCTAGTATTCAAATACATCCTAGAAAAATGTTATTATCTAGCAAAGCTAAGGGATTATGTTATTCAAGCATGTTGAAATAAAAGCCTGTATTTGTCCTTTTTGAGACAAGTGCTGTTGACATAGTTTTATTCACGATGCAAATAAAATATATTTCATTAAAAACTTATATGAAATAAGTAAATCAATTTGTAATTTCATTTTTTTTTTAAAGCTTTATGTGGATGAAAAAAGAAAAGAATTTCAAATTTTGCTAATTTTTCCCTTCTCAATTAAATTCACACATTCAATTTTATTCTTCATGTGTACGTAAAAAATGTGTCAACACAAATCTTGAGGTAATACGAAGATATGGCAAGTGAGGCCCATTGTAAAATGATTTGGTAGCCAAAAAGTTCGTCGAGTTTATGTTAATCAAAAGTCATCTAAGCAGATCACATAAAACGTACCTAAATGGCACCTCTTGTCTCTAGAGACAACCTCAGCAGGATGTCCTTGCCTGATGGGTAAATTAGTCTTCAGGTTATGGTAACTCACCATGTGCTCGATGGTTTAGTTTTACTTGTTCAAACAAGAATTTCCTCAGCTAAAAATGAGTGTTGAAGGTTAGATTAATATGCCTGACTAGCTAATGATCAATCCCGCCGACTATCTTTAGAAATCCAGTCAATCGATTCTATCTAAAGAGTATGTCGATTGGTGGTCCAATTAGCAACATTAACCACCTCATCTCATCGGCCCAAGCGACCGAGCCAAAGAATCGCAGGTATTGCAGGTTGGTTAGCGTTCGGCGTCTGATGATGACGATGGGTTGGGGCCGGCAGCGGCAGCGGGCTGGCCACAGAGGACGGACTGCAACCAGCAGAAGGTAGAGGCCGGCGGTGCGCGAGCGAAGGCAGGAGAGCGGCAGAGGGCAAGATACTGCTGGCAAAGTGGCGGCGGGTGGTGGCCCCCACCTATCTCTTAAAAAATCTTACAAATTTTTATGAATCTCCCAAGATAAAATATTTTATATGTTAATTGTATGCTTCTATTCTTCATTAAAATACTTTTTTTTCTTAAACAAGACTTGAACAGTAGAGTTTGCTGTGTGCAATAATTTACAAACCTGACGGAAATTCAGGAAGAAAAATAGATAACCGCGGCGAGAACTGGTCGGAGTTGGATGCGGTTACGTCTTTGAGCCAAAAACACGGCTTCTATACTAACCAGAGGTTGCCACGTATAGCTTTTGCCACGAGGCAGAAGGTGCCAAGCGGTGCAACCGTAAAACCGGTGACATAGGTATCCATGTGACGAAGATACAGCTAGACAACACGGACGTGTGATCAAACCTTTAGAAGTCAGCGAAAAATATAAATATTTAATATATGAAATATTTTATATATCGTAATATCACAAGAAATGATAATTAGAATTGATTAATAGTTTATTAGTATTAAAATATTAATTAAGTTGATATTTAAAAAAAATACTAAATTTAATTAAAGTACTAACATACCAAAGAGCTAATGCCAAGAATATTATAACTTAAACAATGGAAAATGGCTTAAATCCAGCTTAACATCATGATTATGTCATTTTCAGTAATATGATATAAAACTTGGTGATAGCGATTCCGTGTCAAGAGTCAAATAACCAACTAATATTTATAAATTTAATTTTTATAGGAATCAAGCGAAAAAATATATATAAATATAATTAATTAAAAAGATAAGAAAAAAAATCCAATTTGATTTCTATCTACATCTTGTAAATCAATGAGCATGAAAGTTAGGTTTGGAATCTTTCAAATTTGGGTTAGTTGAATTTGATTGAATTATAAATTGAGTTCAATGGGCTTTCATAATTTGAGGGAGTGCAAGATGGAATTGTAAATTATGTTTGATTTTTCACATATATGAAATAATATTATATTTTAGGGGAATTAGAATTAATATCACCTAATTCTTTTGTATTTATATTTTGTTGAGTCCTGATTTGTCTTGAATCATGGTGAAGGAATAGAGCGTAAGACAATAGAGATGTGGGTGGGGGAGAGTGTACAATAATGAATAGTTGTTTAAACTGTTGATTAGTATTTTTTGAGTAAATGATTCCCCTATTTATATAGGATGAGGTACAAACTATATACAATTATATTATATGGCAGTGCTTTGACGGGGGTTTTACAAGCTAATTTAAGTATTTTACATATATAGGCTTATGGTTTAGTCACCCAATGATTTGGTCTGTTGAAATTAGTCGGAATTGGTTCGACAAGACTGTTCTCTCGATGATGGGATCCTTCAGAGATGCTTTGTGTGGTTATGTGAGGCTAGTTTTGAGCCCTAGAGGGTTCTCAAATAGCTAGGAATATTACAGTCCTCCTTCGAGTCTAGTTACAATGAGAGGCGGATCGATGTCTGCGCTCAACTTGATAGACTTCAGTCTTTGATTCGTACATTCAACCTCGACCCATTGTCTTCCATCTGTGGGCACTCCTTAGTTGCACTCATTTGTACTTTTCATCCATTAAATTTCCTCAAGATTCACACATACAAAATTTAAGTAAAAGTTTTACTCATAAATGATAATGTTAAATATTATGAAAAATTGCAATTATCTTGGTCTAATTTTTTATGTTATTAAAAATTAATTGGCATCAATCAAGCCAAGACCAACGTGCCAAAGTATTAAATCTAATTTGGGGCCATCAACTTGAACAGCTATTGATGATTAGGATCTCCTTATCTCTTAACATGTGAACCACTAGAGTTGTTGGGTCCCAAATATCTAACATGCATTTCACAAACATATCACACAATTCTTAAGTATTTGCATATATACCATGTAAATATTCATATTTATATACAAAAATACTCAAATTTTTAATTGTTATCGCATTTTTTAAAGAATNAGAGGGAAGTATATCATTTTTCAGACTTGACTTGGTGTAATTATAAGTTGTTTATGTTCGAATTGAGCTTGTGTCGAGCTTTCGTATTTATTTCAAGCTTGATTTGTTTAACTTTTTCAATGTTTGAACTTGATTTGTACTGGATTTGTTTATGACAACTGAACGAGTATTTCAACGAGCTAATAAACGAATTAAAAATTTAAACAAGAATCTACATTTTCATATAAGAAATTTAGTAGATAATTTTGCAATTCTAATCACAGCTACTAATTTGTCAATTATGAACTCTAAAATCTTTGAACTTTACTAATTGCTACATAGTTCTTTTTTGATAGGAATACACCGGTTCAAATTTTGCAAGTAGGAAAGCTAAATTGAGCCTTAAAATTAGGAATGAGAATTTACTCAGTCATATTAATAAGAAAATAATAACGATAAGACAATTTAAATTAAAGTTGTTGATAATTGTAGTGTGATGGTCATAAAAAATAAACTTATTATATTCAGGGTTATGAAAACTCTACAAGAAAATATCTCATTCTAAATTATCATTCACTTATATATAATTAATAATTAAATTAAAAATATTACTAATATAATAATATTTTACTATTAAGTATATAATTAAATAAGTTATAACTAATTAAATTTTATTTAAATAGTATTCATATATATATTACAATTTATTATCGAGCTTAAAATTGAGTATTTAACAAATTATATGTTCAACGACGAACGAGTTTGTTCGTGAATGTAAGCAAACAAGTTCGAATATGTTCATGTTTAGTTCATTTAAGCTTTGAGCTTTTAAAAACTGTTCGAGTTTGTTTATTTGCTAATTTGAAAGAATATGATCGAGCCTTAATCGAGTTAAGTTCAAGTTGTTCATCGAATGCATTGGTTCATTTACAGCTCTAATGCCGCCTCATTGGAGCAACANACGGATGAGGAGAGAAAACTCATTCTAGAGTATGGGTCTAGATTAAAGAGCAAAAGAAAGAAATATTTACATGTATTGGACCTCCTATTTATAAAAGATTGAGGGCTACTAAGAAAGAAACTACATCTTTTTCCTTGCTTTATAAGAGGTTACAAGATATTATTGTTTTTTCATATTCGTAACTGATTTTGGTGTCTTTTGTTGTCTCTAGATTTTTCACTCGGTAGATTCTTTCTTCAGTCGACCATTTCGCCTGGATGTCGTGCTACTCATGCTTTTGGAAGTCTTTCGGGTTTGAATGTAGTGGTCTATCGAATTTGGGTGGCTGACCAAGGATGATCAGTCGATTAGTCTTATGTGACTGGTCTAGGATGGTTTGTCGGTCACATGAAGGGAGGTGGCTGGCTATAGTTGGCACCGATTATCTGAAGGGCGATGGTTGGCCATAGGTAGTCGACTGGTCCTTTGCTGTTGATCGGCCAGGGTGGTCGGCCGGCTGTAAGGTTAAGTTCAAGCAAGTAGACTGAAGAGCTACAACTCTTCATATTTTCTGTCATACATGATTGTCCATTTTTTATCGGTCAAGATGGTCTTTTGATCGATCGATCTTTGGTGACCCGGCCGGCCTTGAGTTCTTCGGTCAAACATCAGCATTTGATCCGGTCCGTCAGGCTACTTCGAGATCTGTACATGTCATTTTTGGGTGTACATATTAAGTTCCCTAATTTTCTTGCTCATTAATAGTGATAACATGTGATAAGGACTAGAAAATTTTTAAGTGCAATAAAATGAATCTTATAATAGTCATTGTTTAATGTAATAAATAGACTCCCTCAATTTTTCGTGCCCATCAATCTTTTATATATATATATATATATNGTTCTTTCATGGAGAAAGAATCTGAATCTGCACTGAAACACATTGATAAAGTTAGGATGCTAGCCGCCCTTGTAACAGATCACACAGGTCTTAGGGCAAGCCATTAAGAAAGAAAGTGGTCAAGAAGCCAAAACTAATTAAATAAGTGAAGGTGGAGTCATTTGACTAAATTTGTGGTATACCCTCAAAGATTACAGATCGACATCGGTGGCTGGGACCCGATCTTGAGGGCAAACCCAACTCTCCATGCACCAACTAGTAGCAAAGAGGATTAAGTCAATTGCCCGACCAAACCCGATAAAGCTTGGGGCAAAACTTCTCGGTTGTGTTGGATGTCCCCTAGGACCTTATCATGTTGCCTAGAAGAACTAGAGTCAATTATGGCCCGACAGGTCAAAGACTCGCAAGCCAAGCTGGAGGAGATGTGCTGGGAGGTAGTCGATCTTCGCCGAGAGGCTGCTGAACTCCAAGAGGGCTCACTCATTCAGAGAGTTTACTCTGAGGCTGATTGTGTGAATCAATCCAAGCTCGGCGGTCAAACGTTATACAAGGGGTTGGTTAGAAGAGCTTTAGTCCTTGCTGAGATGACTGAGAAACAACTTGTGAAATACTTTATGTCGAACTAAATCCATATATACTCATGATTTTATAATAAATAAAAAATATTTTTTTTTGCAAATCTCGATTTTTGTGTTTAACAAGGCACTTTCTCAATTTTTGTGAGGAACGCTTGGGCATTCGCTATATTCCTATAAATAGAGGTTGAGAGGCCCATGAATGAGCCTCTCATCTTTTCTTTTCCAATTTCTCAATTCCCCTTCTACTTTTCATTCGATTTTTCTTTGCTCATTTCTTCGCGTGCAGATGGCTCCCAAGAGAACTCACCAGACCTTCAATCTATCAAGAATATTTTCAATTCGACCATCAAGTTGAGGGCCACCAGTCTAGATGAAAGGGTGACCAGAAGATATGGGAATGACCTGTCAGTTTAACTAGATCAGTTTCAATATGGGTTGTGGCTACCTTTATGCCACGTGCTTCGAGGCATTCTTAACCAGTACGAGATCATCCTTGCGTAGATCAAGTCGAACTCTTTGGCGGCGACCATGACTTACATTATCTTTTGTCGGCGAAAGGGCATTCCTTGGTCCTCCGATTTGTTTAATCACATATTATCGTTGGAGTCGGGTGGTTATACCCAATTCAGGACAACCAATCGGTTCCAATTTGTCGGCCTGAAAAATAAGGTCAATGACTGAAAGCATCAGTTCTTCATTGCCTCGTCTATCGAGGGTTGGCGCGTCAGGACATTTTAGTCTAATCACCTTTTCCAGAAGAAGAAAGACATTGAATACTCTCAGGCTGAGGGACCCAATATTGAGGGTCGACTGCTCTCAATTCCTCAGTACACCGAGCCAGTGATCGTAAACAGGGTCCTATTTCCAGGAGTGTTTGGTTGTATGCCGGCGAAATTATGGGTCGCATCAAACGCTGCAGAGGTCCAGCAGGCAAAGGTGGCAGCCGCCCAAACGACCAAGAAAAAGGCTAAAGCTAAAATCAAGGCGAATGAGGCCGAGCAGGAAGCAAGGGTGGTTGAGCGGAGACTGGCTGAGGTATCAGACGGAAAAATCAGCCTAGTAGGCGAGGATTTCCTCTTCCTATTTTCGCAACCATGGTTGTGATTCAACAGATTTCAACCGAAGAATGCACTATTATTATCATGAAACATAAGACCCATGCTAACTTCGATACTTATCTCTTGAATGCAGCTCCTTCTAGTCGACGAGAAACCGGGGGGCCGCCCGGACGACTCGAGGAAGGTTCTTTTGAAGAAGCGGGAGAAAAGGCGGCTACTTAGCCATGGAGCATGTCTATCAATCTTTTTGCCTGGAGCGAGGCTATTTGGTCGGCAACTCTCGAAGAGATCGAGTTTAAGACTGATCCCAAGGAGGCCTAGCACTGCGAAGGCAAAGAGACAGTCGCGGTGTCAACTCCTCGCCCCCTTTATCCCAGAAGAAAACGAAGGGCTCTCCCTCAAGCTAGGTTCCTTCTCAGGAACAAGGGAGAAAGATTTGGAATTCCTCGAAGGGTCAGTTCACCGACAAGCCCGCATCTGCTAAGAGCTATCCATCTACATTTATGGAACTTATTTAGTTGCAGACATTCACGAAATTCCTTTGGAAGTTAGAGCGGTCAGATCTATATAAGGATATCAGTACCATTTGAAGGAATGGGTGGCCTCTTGATGTACAGATTTGTTGTGTATTGATTTTGCAAATATTTTTCAATATCACAAAACATACACGACAACACTTATAATAAATAAACAATTCAATCCCAATAAAAATAACTTTAATAAAAAGAATTTTATTTTTTAAAAATCTTTCAAGTGCCAAATCTGTAATAATAATAACGCAAGTACATGCATCGCTCAAGTAATAAATGACACTAATGAAGTCCTAAATATCGATCTCACATGAAAGTTGGAAATGCTTATGAATAAATTCTTACGACTATAATGTAAAACACAATTCAAACTTCAAAACATAATTACAAAATTCAAATATAAAGTAATTAAGTGCATGCTAAATAAAATACAATTAAAATAACTAAATTAACAAAACTAATTGCTAAACTTCAAAAGTAAAATTCTATAAGTTAAATAAAGTTTGTGTCAAAGAGCTCAAATTTAAGAAATCATCATTCTTCTTTTATGGATTGTGAAGAAACTAAAATCATATATATATATATATATAT
>JXCR01089586.1:441868-483663 GCA_002079205.1 Phalaenopsis hybrid cultivar
TAATACGCAGTAACGGGTACATGTCTATTAAGCTAATTCAACATGATAGGAAAAAAAATTATCATGACAGGAGGATATCATCTGCTATTTGTTCTCGTAAACTTGTCATCTCTGATGCACCTTCACCCTCTCGAGTGCATGCATCTTCTGAAGCAAACTCTTCAGGCATCGGACGTCCCAAGTGATATTCAAAAGCTTCATGTGGGATTTCCACTGAATCATCTTCTAAAATGGCAAACTCCGCATCCGATCTGGAAGGGTGGCGTCNTTTGAAAGTTGCTAAGCTAATCTTTTTTTTAAAAAAAAAAGTAAAAAAAAAAAAGCATTTTAACAATTACCACATACTGGGGAGATTTAGTAATAAAAGACAACTTCCCACCAAAAAATTACTGGAAAAAGTAAAAATGAAATAGAAGTCAAACAAACGTGTAAAGACAATCTAAGAAACAAAGCATTAAAAAGCCTGACATAAATCGACCCCTAATTTTGCATGTGAAAAAATAAATGATTATCAATCCACCCTTCAGCACTTTAATCATGCATTTATCAAAAGGAAATGACCTTCGATAAACATCTAATCAAAATGTATGCCACATTTAAATGATAGCAGAATTAACTCAAATAACAATAGAAACACAAATATTATTATTAAAAAAGTCAATAGGCGATTACAACCAACACATGTAAAGGGGTAGAAAAAGTGGCTAGGAAAGGAAAAACTGCTGGAAAATAGCAAGGATAGTTGTTATAGAGGGAGCTGCAGCAGGGAAGGACAATGTGGAGCGTCGACGTGTGATGCAAAAGGTGGAAGAGTTGAAAGGCTAAAATAGCAGAAAAACAACCAAGGAGGGCTGTTTCCGGGTGCCTACAACAAGTACAACGACGAAGACAACAGTGAAAAAAAGGATGTAGAGGAAGAGGAAAATCAAGGATAATCACTAACTTGAAACGAGATGCAATAGGAGCACCGCTCACCCTTGAATAAAGCCATAGAAGGGAAAATTGGAGACGTCAACGGCTAACCTGATAGAAAACACCAAAAACTCAAACCTAAGCACGACAAAAGCACATAAATAGCACTAGGGTAGTTATGAGTGGGTTCCCTCTCACAAGGAGGCAGTAAACCCATGTAAGAAAGGCTGATTGACCCTCAATTCACCCTTTTAAAATGGTCCAGAGTCACTAGGAGGCTTCTGCGTTCGATTTAGTTCGCACATGGGCAATCTAGCGTCCCAGGATTGGGCGAGCTTCGACCACACTCGTCGAAGCTTCTATCTTCTTGAGTATGACGTCAGGCCAGTCCACATTAGAAGTGATAGAAATATAGCAATCTCCTGGTAAGTCAATTATATAGATGTTGTCATTCCAAAACAAATCCTAATAGAATAAATATCAATCCACTTTTGACACAACCAAAACTAGAATAGCTCGTGAATATGTACCCTCACAAACCAATCCTTGAGCCATCAAATCTATAATTGGCTTCTTCAACTTCTCGTGCTAGTTCAAATGGAGCTAGTAAATAAGTACGTAAAGAGGAATCGACTTTGAGATGAAATACATGGCAAGTTGGGCAATTCTCAATAACAAACAATCGGGAGAGACCATTCTCTTGTAGGACATGAATCCCATTGTAGGATGTGCTTATCACAAAAGATCCTAAGACGATATCTAACGTTGTGGCTCATCTGTCTTGTTTGATCATCTGTCAGTGGGTACACTGTTGAACTAATTTTACTGCTCAAATGACTCCATATAGTCTTCCAGAAGTGTCACAAAAGAGTCACATATATAACATATTGAAGCTCCATCAATAAGGGCAATACTATATATCTGAAGTGTCTGAATTCTCTTATAAGGAGTTGTCAGGTGTCTGGTGTCCGTTCTTTGAACTCATGGTCGTCTTGGACAACAAACGTTAATTCTAATGGAGTTTCTCTCATAGACTCAGCTTGAACTAAGTGCATTTCTCCCTTATTAGTCAGAATTAAATACTCAGTGTCTATAGTATCATTTCCTATTTCATCAATAGATCCCTGCTCAGTGAAATGGATCATTCCGGTTGTGCAACAAACGTTAATTCTAATGGAGTTTCTCTCATAGACTCAGCATGAACTAAGTGCATTTCTCCCTTATTAGTCGGAATTAAATACTCATTTGTGTCCTCATTTTCTTCAGTGTCTATAGTTTCATTTCCTATTTCATCAATAGATCCCTGCTCAGAGAAATAGATCATTCCGGTTGTGCAATCTAATTCAATATGGTCAAATCTGTGCCACTTGAAATACTTCCTGACTTGCATGGATTTGGGAAAGTTGGTTGGCTTCACCAATTCTCTACTCTGAACTAGTTTCTCTCAGGCGGGGTCAACTTGGAAGCTCTATTGGGTGTGCTCTTGTTGCTTGATCCTGATGTAGAACTTTGCTAGTTAGATGTGAAGGTCATCCGATGAGACTGTCTCCCTATTTTGAAGCAAGGGTCTGAACATCTCATTTGTAAAAAATTATTAAGTATCAACACTGCATCTCTAGTTTCATCTTAGACCGGATAGTAATTTTATTTTGCACTTCAAGTTGTTGAAGAATCTTCACCAAACGATGCACTCTTCCTTAACTTCCCGGTAGCTAGTTTCACCATTCCCGATATGGTGTCCTAGTACTCAAAAAATTTCCAATGTCCAAAGTCACGCAACGAACTTGTTCAGATCCATGTGGCTATCAAAATATGAAATATCCGTCTTTACTTTAAATACCTAACTTCTTTGATATTCCATGTCAAATCTTCGCTGCAATGGTTCTTCATCTCTGGAATCTGCCTAGCGTAAGGGACTCACTACATTCTTTCGATCTGATGAATTACTGTTGTGGCTATGATTGACCCTTCCGGATTTTTTCCTCTCGAAGGTGTCAAGCCTTTGTTGCAGTTGATTCTTCATCTTTGGAATCTGCCTAGCGTAAGGGACTCACTACATTCTTTCGATCTGATGAATTACTATTGTGGCTATGATTGACCCTTCCGGATTTTTTCCTCTCGAAGGTGTCAAGCCTTTGTTGTAGTTGAAGGATTTCCCTTGAAAGCTATTGGACATTTCTTAGTAGATTTCTCATAAACAACATTGTATTATTTTCGCTCGATCAGGTTTTCGGTTATTCTCTTTTCGGAGGCATGGCTAGAGTTTTGTTGTGGGTAGGTGGGATAGGATTTATGGGCGTGAAGTAGGGTAGGAAAAAAATTTTTGATAGCTAGTGTAAGAAAATCAACAAAAGGAAGGGTTTTAGGTAGAGATAGAGTTAGGTATTAGTGGATTGTTGGATGCTACAAACCCTATGATATGACTAGGATTTGACTAGCTCCGATACCAAATCATACCAGAGTTAGCCCAAACAACATAAGTAAAGCAAATAGTATTACTGAAAAGACCAATAAGCAGTTACAACCAACACACAAAAACAGGAAATAATAACAGAAATGACACGCAACTATGATGCATCTAGGAAAGTTTTGAAAGGTGGTGGGTGGGTTGGACAGTAGAGAAACAGCAGGTGGGTGGAAGTTCGGGTGGCAGCAACCAACTGGAAGGCCTAAGACAACTGAAAACAGTAACCGGTTACCGTTGTGGGGCAGCGGCAATAATGTTGGATGGCCAGATAGTGGTAAAACAGTAAAGTGAATGGGATTCTTGGCGGCGGCAGGGAGGCGGAATGGTCAGACAGAAAGGAAAACATTAAAGGGGTGGAAAGAGCGGCTGGGAAGGGAAAACTGCAGGAAAACAGCAAGGATAGTTGTCTGGGGATGGATGCAGCAAGGAAGGACGATATGGAGCGGCGGAGAGCCATGTGAGAAGGACGTAGAGGAGTTAAAAGGTGGAAACTGAGAAAAACAGTCAAGCAGGGCTGTTTCAGAGAGCCTGCAGCAGGTATGGTGACAGCGGCAGCGGAGGAAAGGATGCAGAGGAAGGAGAAAATCAATGATAGCCACCACCTTGGAATGGATACGGACGGCGTATGCAGAAATGCATGCACCGTCCAATCTCCACCGTTGATCAGAGCTTTCATTAATTTTTTTTTTAAAAAAAATGGACCTACCGAAATACAACTTTGGTCTGATCTACGGTGGAGATCAGACGGCCCATGCAACTCTGCATATGCCGTCCATATGGAATAATTTTTCCAACAGAAAACACATAAATACCACTGGGATAATTAGGAATGGGTTTCCTCACACAAAGAGGCAGGTAAACTCATGTAAGGAAGGTCGGCCGGCCCTCAATTCGTTGTTCTGAACCAGTCCCAAGTCGCTAGGAGGCTTCTAGGTCCAGTTCAGTTTGTGGGATCGCGGGAAGGCATCCTTGTATGCAGGCGCTCCCGTGTCAACTTGCCTTGTCCTGATGGTGCACAAATGCAATATCCGAACCCGGCTTATCATTCCAAATAATACAGATTATTAGTAGATATCAATAAATTCTTTTGCAAAAGAAAATCTTATTCAAGTAATATGCCTTTATGAAGAGAATGAATTGCAGCAGAATATTTATCCAAGTTTTTNGGCAGGAGCGGGCTTCGAACGAGGGAACAGGGGTTAATGGGGTAATGAGCCCCGCGGTCCGCGTCTTTTAGGAAATACAAAACGCCGTTTTAAATAATCTACCAAAAAGTGCGAACCAAACGGTATGGCGGCGTTTTCAAAACGCCGCCCGCACTTATAAGCTGCCCCAAACGGGCCCTACGTTAACACATTCATAGCTTTGAAATTATCAAGAAAGGATGCCCATATTGTTGAGATAGCCCACAAGAAATTTTGAAAAAAAACTTGCACACGCACAAAGCCTAACCACCACTGAGAAATCAAGATTTTGACTCCCTCAACATCTGAACCTTCTCATTCGCATGCTCCTCGACACCATTCCAACGGCAAGTATCATTAGCTTTTCCTGCAACTGAGCATTTCATTTAATATTGTTGTTGACAACCACTGACTCATGCCGTCATAGCTCTTTGTGCCCCCGAAACTTGCACTCGCCAGCAACCCTCACAACCCCAAGCACAATCGCCAATAACGCCTCTTTATCTCCTGTGGTTAACAACTCTTTGCAGGACTACAGGCACCCCAATATCCAAACCTCTAGCAATCTACATCCTTTCACCGTACTGATGAAATCCAAAGACATCACTGGCGATAGACTGTCAAAATCCTTTGATGTTTAATCGCATCTAATCTTTTTTATGCTCCTCTCTACGTATAGTTCTCTTCCACTCTCTTTCCTCTCCTCTTCATTCCATATATATGTATATGTATATTTGTAGAAAGAAAAATTTTGGTAAAAATCTTATCTTTTTCATTCATGAGTTGAGCTTCTATAGAGCCTTACAATCTCTTTTACAAATAAACCCTAGACTTATTCTATATTCCCTATTTACAATTAAACCCTAAAATAATATACAAATCTCAACACTCCCCCTCAAGATGGGTAAAAGATATCCACTAAGCTCATCTTATCACATAATCTAGACAAATCTAATGAACTAAGGGTTTGTTTGAGGCAGCTGCAACTTATTAAAAAGTTGTTGNTCACAACTCCAGGATCCAGCTTCCCCATTAATGGTCTGTTGTCCTTCACGAAACATGCACAACCAAAAACCTTAAATGGGAGGATCCCGCTATCATCTCCTTTTAAAATCTGACAAGAAAACTTTCAATCCAACACTCTCGAAAGTATTTTGTTGATCAATTGAGCCGCTGTCAAAACTATATGCCCCCACAAGTGCTTTGAGACATTCATCGTGATCATCAAGCTTCGAGCTACCTCTCGAAGATGTCTATTCTTCATCTCTGCTACTTTGTTTTGTGCTGGTCTGTATGAACATAGATCTGTCAAAAAAAAACTTGTTTGCAAACAACACGTGTTCGCCTCATTAAGTAATTCATGTTCGGCTCATTCGTTAAGTAAACAATTTTAAGCTCAAATTATAAACGAGCTGAACCTGAACTGCCCTTCGTTCAATCATGTTTGTCTTGTTTTAGCTCGAAATAAAAAAATTATATATATTATTTACACAATAATATATTATATATTATTTATATTGGTAAAATATTATATATATTTATAATTAAGTTTAAATCATAATAGCTCATGTGATCATGTGGTTATGCACCTTCTATTGCACAGAGTTGAAGCAGGTTCGAGTCCTTGCAATGTCGTACATCTATTTTTTTTCAATTAATTTTAACGAATTAATTTCTAGTCGAACACGTACAAGAATATTTAAATCAAGCCGAACACGAACATATTGTTCACGAGTCAATTTCAAACAAGAGCCGATTTCGATTACAAGCAATTTCGAACGAGTCGAACACAAACCAAGCCTGAGCTCGTGCAAGCTTGGCTCGTTTACAACCCTATATGAACATGTGACTTAATGTTATATCCCTTGGGCTGACAAATGCGTCTTGTATATTTTGTTTGATTATCAAACCTCAATACCATCATTAAAATATCATATTGAGTCTGAATCACCCTATGAAAGTCTTTAAAGCAGGCAAACACATCACTTGCATTTCTCAGCANTACTTATACACGCATAAAGCCTAACCACCACTGAGAAATCAAGATTTTGACTCCCTCAACATCTGAACCTTCTCATTCGCATGCTCCTCCACACCGTTCCAACGGCAAGTATCATTAGCTTTTCCTGCAACTGAGCATTTCATTTAATATTGTAGTTGAAAACCACTTGACTCATGCCGTCATAGCTCTCTGTCCCCGAAACTTGCACTCTCCAGCAACCCTCACAACCCCAAGCACAAACGCCAATGACGCCTCTTTATCTCCTGTGGTTAACAACTCTTTGCAGGACTACAGGCACCCCAATATCCAAACCTCTAGCAATCTACATCCTTTCACCGTACTGATGAAATCCAAAGACATCACTGGCGATAGACTGTCAAAATCCTTTGATGTTTAATCGCATCTAATCTTTTTTATGCTCCTCTCTACGTATAGTTCTCTTCCACTCTCTTTCCTCTGCTCTTCATTCCATATATATGTATATGTATATTTATAGAAAGAAAAATTTTGGTAAAAATCTTAACTTCTTCGTTCATGAGTTGGGCTTCTATAAACCCCAGACATATTCTATATTCCCTATTTACAATTAAACCCTAAAACAATATACAAATCTAAACACTCCCCCTCAAGATGGGCAAAAGATATCCACTAAGCTCATCTTGTCACATAATCTAGACAAATCTAATGAACTAAGAGTTTGTTTGAGGCAGCTGCAACTTATTAAAAAGTTGTTGCACGACAGCTAAGGCAAGAAGCTGCTACACAGAAGCTAGTTGTTTGTTTATTTTTTGCAGCTTTGAAACAGTTGTACTGCAACTATTTCTGAACAAATAATTTTTCTGCATATTACTGTAATATTGTTTATAACAGGACTAATCATACTAGCACATTTCATACTTGAAAGCACATATCCAGTTTAAATGTTATAAAAAAAAATACCTCACAAAATAGTGAGTAACACTATAATAAAAATTTAACAAAAAACTATTAAAATAATAATTAATAATATAATAATAGTATTTTTAAAATGCAGTNCACAGATGCTAGTTGTCTGTTTATTTTTTTCATCTTTGAAACAGTTGTACTGCAACTGTTTTTGAACAAATGATTTTTCTGCATATTACTGTAGTGTTGTTTATAACAAGACTAATCATACTAGCATATTTCATACTTGAAAGCACATATCCAGTTTAAATGCTATAAAAAAAAAAACACTTCACAAAATAATGAGTAACACGATAATAAAAATTTAACAAAAAACTATTAAAATAATAATTAATAATATAATAATAGTATTTTTAAAATGCAATTGATTAATGACACGAGATAATTCGTCCTCTAACTAAAATCTCCACGTCTAATTTTTATTGGAGATGCAATCCTCAAACCAATCCGCCCACCTAAAGAAGTCACGGTTCTCTGTTTTTTTCCTTGGACATCTATAAAACTTTCTCTCATGGCTATGTGCATGTCGCGAAGCAAGGAACATGTAGTCCACAGTAGCAGTAAAATGCTTTGGAAGTACTGAAAGACCTCGAGCTCATTTTTCTGAAAATTTAAAATCATAAAGCATAAACTCTTAAATGCAACAATAGCAATAAAGAATATTAAAAGTAATCAATTCAACTCCCATGACACTGAAGAATCACCAGCATCTACACACACCACCAAGAGCACCACCACCATAACACTAAAGAACCATCCACAACATCTACACGCAACACCAACAGCACCACCACCATGGCACCGAAGAACCACCCCAGCATCTACACATACCACCAATAACATCACAACCACAGCACTAAAGAACCACCCCCAACCTCTACACACACCACCAAGTGAACTACCCGCAGTACCACGAATACCAACATCACCACTAACAGCATCACCACCAGGATCAACACACATCACCAACAACACAACCCCCAGAACCACACCACCATAGCACAACATCACAACTAACAACATACAACACTTTGGTACAAAAAAAAACATAACTCATACCACCATTACAAATATCACCACCAACATAGAATATCCTTTTTCTAACAAAGAGGGCAAACCAACAACAAGACCAACCAACGAGTAGAGCGGCAAGACTGTTCAATGAACCAACAAAATGACAAAATGATTACATACAAGGCACCCAAAAAAAATTGCTATTACAAATCAAAGACCCTCATTCATCCATCTTTCAAATTCTCAAATATCAAAGGTCGTGATAAAAGTCTAACCCATATTTTTCATTTTTTATCAAATTCATGTTTGATGATCATGGCACACGTAAATGCACCAAATTCATAGTTCAAAAAACAGTTATGGGAATTGATTTGTAAATAGCAATGTTTCTTGTGCTCTGTATGTAATTATCCCAAAAAATGAAATAGAGTGGAAAGCCCAACTAAGCAAGCCACCCTAATTATCTCAAAAAAAAAATGAAATGAAATCAATATATAGAATTGATTTGTAAACAACACACAACTGTATCTAATTATCCCAGAAAAAAATTGTTCTAAAAAGAGGCCAAGAAATCGCAAGAAGGCCGCACGAACCACTATAGAATAACAAAAAACTGCAAAAAATCAAATCATGGAGCAAGGCACAAATGGAAAATCTACAAACCATAAGCAAATTTCAATCCAATAGTGTAGGGTGGAGATTACCAATGAGATAATGCCACCGAAACTGAGTATTCAGAGAAAAGGAAAGAAGGTAGAAGAAGAGAAATGCTATCAGAACCCGCTTAACACAGTTGGGGCGAGAGGAGGAGGAGCTAGGGCAGAATTAAGCATGTGGTTGAAGCGCGATAGGAAGGAGAGGAGGCGAAGCTAGGGATGAGGGTCAAACAGCGAAGATATCACACGAATGAAACGCAAAGCGGGGTCGAGGGCAACTGAGGCATTATCACGCAAATGAAACTTTTTTCCAAATGCCAGCTCTTGTGTTTTCCTGTTGCACCGCAACTGAAAAGCTGCCCCAAACGATCTAAGTCCTTTAGTGAGGCAGTCAGCCACTTGCTCTCCAGTGGCTACATGACTTAGCTACAATAGCCCTTTATTCAACTTCTCCTTGACGAAGAATCTATCAATCTCAACATGTTTGGTTCTATCGTGTTGCACANCACGAGATAAGTCGTCCTCTAACTAAAATCTCCACGCCTGATTTTTATTGGAGATGGAATCAAACCGATCCGCCCACCTAAAGAAGTCACGGTTCTCTGTTTTTTTCCTTGGACATCTATAAAACTTTCTCTCATAGCTATGTGAATATCGCGAAGCAAGGAACATGTAGTCCACAATAGCAGTAAAATGCTTTGGAAGCACTGAAATTCCTCGAGCTCATTTTTTTGAAAATTTAAAACCATAAAACATAAACTCTTAAATGCAACAATAGCAATAAAGAACATTAGAAGTAATCAATTCAACTCCCATGACACTGAAGAACAATCCCCAGCATCTACACACACCATCAAAAATACCACCACCATAACACTAAAGAACCATCCACAACATCTACACACAACACCAAGAGCACCACCACCATGACACCGAAGAACCACCCCAGCATCTACACATACCACCAATAGCACCACAACCATAACATTAAAGATCAACACACATCACCAACAACGCCACCCCCAGAATCACACCACCATGGTGCAACATCACAACCAACAACATACAACATTGTTGTACAAAAAAAAGCATAACTCACACGACCACTACAAATATCACCACCAACATAGAATATCCTTTTTCCAACAAAGAGGGCAAAACCACAAGCACGACCAACCATCGAGTAGAGCGGCAAGGCTGTTCCAATTGAACCAACAAAATGACAGGATGATTACATACAAGACATCCAAAAAAAAATGTTATTACAAATCAAGGACCCTCATTAATCCATCTTTCAAATTGTCAAATATCAAAGGTCGTGATAAAACTCTAACCCATATTTTTTATTTTTATCAAATTCATGTCTGATGATCATGGCACACGTAAATGCACCAAATTCATAGTTCAAAAAAACAGTTATGGGAATTGATTTGTAAACAACAATGTTTCTTGTGCTCTGTATGTAATTATCCCAAAAATGAAATAAAGTGGAGAGCCCAACTGAGCAAGCCACCATAATTATCTCAAAAAAAAAAAAAATGAAATGAAATCAATATATAGAATTGATTTGTAAACAACACAGAACTGTATCTAATTATCCCAGAAAAAAATTATTCTAAAAAGAGGCCAAGAAATTGCAAGAAGGCCGCACGAACCACAATAGAAAAACAAAAAACTGCAAAAAATCAAATCATGGAGCAAGGCACAAATGGAAAATCTACAAACCATAAGCTAATTTCAATGCCAATAGTGTAGGGTGGAAATTACCAATGAGATAATGCCACTGAAACTGAGTATTCAGAGAAAAGGAAAGAAGGTAGAAGAAGAGAAATGCTATCAGAACCCGCTTAACACAGTTGGGGCGAGAGGAGGAGGAGCTAGGACAAAATTAAGCATGTGGTTGAAGCGCAATAGGAAGGAGAGGAGGCGAAGCTAGGGATGAGGGTCAAACAACGAAGATATCACACGAATGAAATGCAGAGCGGGGTCGAGGGCAACTGAGGCATTATCACGCAAACGAAACTTCTTTCCAAACGCCAGCTGTTGTGTTTTCCTGTTGCACCGCAACTGAAAAGCTGCCCCAAACGACCTAAGTCCATTAGTGAGGCAGTCAGCCACTTGCTCTCTAGTGGCTACATGACTTAGCTCCAATAGCCCTTTATTCAACTTCTCCTTGACGAAGAATCTATCAATCTCAACATGTTTGGTTCTATCGTGTTGTACAAAGTTGTTAGCAATAATGATTGCTGACTTCTTGTCACACCACAACTTCATTTGAGTTCCTTGATCCACCTTGAGCTCGACCAACAAGGCTCTTAGCCATATCATCTCGACAACTCCTAAGGCCATGGCCCTATACTTTCCCTCTGTTGTTGACCTTGATACTATAGATTGTTTCTTGCTCTTCCAAGTGACCAATTTATCTCCTACGAAAATGCAGTATCTGAAGGTGGATCTTCTCTCATCTTCACAACTTGCTCAATCAACATCACAATAACCCTTAATGTCGACATGCGCATTCTTCCTGAAGATCAGCCCCTTCACTGGTGTCTTTTCAGGTACCTCGGAAATCTGACACACTGCGTTCATATGACCCTTCCTTGAATCATGTATATAGCGGCTCACCACACTCACAACAAATGAGATATCAGGGCATGTGTGACTTAAATAGATCAGACGACCCACCTATCTCAAGTATTTCTCACGATCAACTGGTTCTCATGCCTCTGCAGTCAGCTTGGCATTCTGATCAATTTGAGAGATTGCAGGATTGTAGCCCAGTACTTCTATTTCTATCAGGAAACCTAGTACAAACTTTCTTGAGCAATCTCTATCTCATCATCACCAGTGATAATCATGCAATCAACATACACAATAAACAAAATGATGCGACCATCAATTTGACAAAAGAACACTATATGGTCGGCATTGATATGTTGGCATCTCATGACCACCATATTTTTTTAAAACTTGTCAAACCAGGCTCGAGGAAACTGCTTCAAGCCATAAAGTGGCTTCTGGAGCCCACTGTTAGACTTGTACCAAATATTGATGGTATATCCATATACACCTCCTCCAGTAACTCATCATGAAGAAAAACATTCATCAAATGGAGTTGGTGTAATCACCACTCACCATTCACTACCAAAGAAACCAATGTCCTCACTATGCTCAACTTCGCTAACGGCGCAAAAGTCTCTTCATAGTCAATGACATGAGTCTGATTGTACCCTTTCACTATCAATTTTGCCTTGTAATGCTCAACTTTTTCTTCTGAATTTTATTTTACATTGAAGATTCACTTGCACCCAACTACTCCTTTTCCTGACGGTAATGGTATTATCTCCTACGTCGTGTCCTTATCGAGAGCACCAAGTTCCTCCAGCATTACAGCCTTCCACATTGGATTCTTCTTAACTACTTGCCAACACTTGGGTTTAGAGACATTGTCTAATGATTCAATGAATGCTCCATATACAGGCGATATGTTAGAGAATGAGACAAACTGAGCAATGTCATGTGCGAAACTAAAATAATCAGGAAAATAATAATCAAGAGAATGATCAGCATTATTGCGAGATGTCCTCCTTAAAGCCATGGGAGTGGGAGAAGAAAGGAGGAATCATATCACTTGAGTAATCAGATTCGGAAGTGGAAGGTGTAAGTGTTTCGGGAGTCTGGGTAGACCGGGACAAGGGACTAGATGACACGAGTGACACGACACATACTGTTCCCTTATTTTGCCTCCTCCTCCTTGTATACCACTTATCTCAGTTTGAGCCTGAATCATCCACTTTCCTCATTTTTTGACTTTTCCTTAGTCGATCATTCCCACACAACAGAATAAGGTATTGTTCCCACATGTACCAATCTCTGACCATCACTACTCTCCCCATCACATCTTATATCTCCAGTATCGACGAGTCACCAAATGATGAGGTCACCTACATAGTGTAGTACAGTTTGAGCTCTCTAAAAGACACAACCATGCGCACAAACAATCTCCTCTCTATCGGACTCTAACAAACATACCCCTTCTGGGTAGCAAAATAACTCACAAAAATACACTCAACAACTCCAGGATCCAGCTTTCCCATTGATGGTTTGTTGTCATTCACGAAACATACACAACCAAAAATCTTCAATGGGAGGATCTCGCTATATTCTCCATTTAACATTTGACAAGAAAACTTTCAATCCAACACTCTTGAAAGCATTTTGTTGATCAATTGAGCCGCTGTCAAAACTATACGCCCCCATAAGTGCTTTGAGACATTCATCGTGATCATCAAGCTTCGAGCTACCTCTCGAAGTTGTCTATTCTTCCTCTCTACTACTTTGTTTTGTGTCGGTCTGTATGAACATAGATCTGTCAAAAAAAACTTGTTTGCAAACAACACGTGTTCACCTCGTTAAGTAACTCATGTTTGGCTCATTCGTTAAGTAAACGATTTTAAGCTCGAATTATAAACGAGCTGAACCTGAACTGCCCTTCGTTCAATCATGTTTGTCTTGTTTTAGCCCGAAATAAATAAATTGATATATTATTTACACAATAATATTATATATATATTATTTATATTGGTAAAATATTATATATATTTATAATTAAGTTTAAATCATAATAGTTCATGTGATCATGTGGTTCTCCACCTTTTATTGCACAGAGTTGAAGCAGGTTCGAGTCCTTGCAATACCGTACATCTATTTTTTTCAATTAATTTTAACGAACTAATTTCTAGTCGAACACGTACAAGAATATTTAAATCAAGCCGAACACGAACATATTGTTCACGAGCCAATTTCAAACACGAGTGAATTTCGATTACAAGCAATTTCGAACGAGTCGAACACAAACCAAGTCTGAGCTCGTGCAAGCTTGGCTCGTTTACAGCCCTATATGAACATGTGACTTAATGTTATATCCTTTGGACTGACATATGCGTCTTGAATATTTTGTTTGATTATCATACCTCAATACCATCATTAAAGTATCATATTGAGTCTGAATCACCCTATGAAAGTCTTTAAAGCAGGCAAACACATCACTTGCATTTCTCAGCAGATATAACCGAGTAACACAAGAAAAATAATCAATGAAAGTCAAAAAATATTTGTAATTATCCATCGAAATTGAAGAACAATACCCCCATACATCTAAATGCACCAAAGCAAAAATATAAGAACTACTTTTACTAGAACTAACATAAAAGCTACTGGTATGTTTTTCAAACTTATAAGCATCACACACTAGTCTTTGCTTATTTGCCTTTTCAAACAAAGATGTATACAAATGACTCAATAAACTAAACAAAGAATATCCCATGTGTCTGTGATGTAGCACCAATACATCCTCCACACTCTTCTCAATCGTGGATGTCAAGGTTAAGTTCATCCCCTCTCTATCAAAGTACCATAGTTCACTATGCCATGTGTCAATCCTAAGTTTCTAGTTAGTCATCTTCTCTTGAAATACCACTTTTGCAATATCAAAGAAACACAATATTTTAGTTGAAGTATAATAATACTGATGGATAAAAGGTTCATTGAAAAAAAGAGAACATGTAAAACATTAGACAAAGTCAAAAAATTGGTACACCTCATTGTACCTTTACCAACCAAAGACTATGTTGTCCCATCAGTGGTTTGAATGCTCTATGGAACTGTTAGGCGAGTATAAGAAGAGAACTCACTAGCGGCATCTGTTACATTTCGAGATGCACCAGAATCTGCTATTGATTCTGACGAACTTGTGGTGGATATAGAGGCAAGAGCGTGTGTATCACGAGCACATTTGGCTGAGTGAGCACAACTAGCAGTGTTCCCCTTGGATGATGATAAGGTGGATGCATCATTAGTGACATCACATGACGCTCTTTGCTTCCTCATTGGTAAAGACCACCCTTGTTTTTCTCTCGTTCTCTGCTACGATTAGATTTGCCCGGTAGCCCTCTCTACACGGTCCATGTCCACCCATCTCTCTCTCCTTGGGTGGCTTTGGACAAGTCTTACTCAAGTGTCACAATTCCCCACAATTGTAGCCCCTGCGGGTCTCCCCCTAGACACGTGTCATACCTGAGCTCGGTGCCGCCAAAGTTGATCGATTACCTGAAAGTTCACTCGACTCAAAGTATANAGCTACCATTAGATTTGCCCGGTAGCCCTCTCTACAAGGTCCATGTCCACCCATCTCTCTCTCCTTGGGTGGCTTGGACAAGTCTTACTCAGGTGTCACAATTCCCCACAGTTGTAGCCCCTGCGGGTCTCCCCCTAGGCACGTGTCATACCTGAGCTCGGTGCCGCCAAAGTTGATCGATTACCTGAAAGTTCACTCGACTCAAAGTATANCATTAGATTTGCCCGGTAGCCCTCTCTAGACTGTCCATGTCCCCCCATCTCTCTCTCCTTGGGTGGCTTTGGACAATTTTTACTCAAGTTTCACAATTCCCCACAGTTGTAGACCCTGCGGATCTCTCCCTAGGAACGTGTCATACCTGAGCTCGATGCCGCCAGAGTTGATCGATTACCTGAAAGTTCACTTGACTCAAAGTATAGTCTCGTGCGGCTCACCTACTGTATCATCAAATTAACTATTTCTCAGCCTTTATTGGTCTCTCTTGCATGCAGAACCAAAGTTCTCTCCTTGACTGCTCTGATTTCATGCGGATTGTACCTTTGCCCTACACCGAGCTGCTTGAGCCACTCTACGACGATCCAGTAGCCGAAGGTGTTGTGGGTTCAGTCCTAGGGCAAGCCCAAGCATGTCTTCAACTTTCCCACTCGCTGCAATTGCCCGTGTTCACGTTGTGATCCACTGGTTGCCTTCCCAACAAGCCAAAGTTGCTCAATCNTTCTGATTTCATGCGGATTGTACCTTTGCCCTGCACCGAGCTGCTCGAGCCACTCTACGACGATCTAGTAGCCGAAGGTGTTGCGGGTTCAGTCCTAGGGCAAGCCCAAGTATGTCTTCAACTTTCCAACTCGCTGCAATTGCCCGTGTTCACGTTGTGATCCACTGGTTGCCTTCCCAACAAGCCAAAGTTGCTCAATCCTTCGCAAGCATGGATTGCAGCCAATTCCTCTTCGTTCTTCCCTGCCGTCACAAATCCTTCACGCAACCCAAGAGCCACATAACTTAGACCACCCCTTTTTAACTCTTCTGCACGAATTTGTAGTCGTTGCTTTCGCTCGACACAATCCAACCGAAGCTTCGCCTGCTTCCCTCGCACGACTTTGTCAATTGCACACCATGACAAAATCANTTTAGTCGTTGCTTTCGCACGACACAATCCAACCGAAGCTTCGCCTGCTTCCCTCGCACGACTTTGTCAATTGCACACCATGACAAAATCAATTGCATGCCTCTGTTCACGCTCTCTGCTGCTGAAGTCGCACAGAAAAACAGCATAAAGCCCATTATGTTCTCTGCTTGCAATTGATTTTGACCCATTTGCACAGAAAAACAGCATGACTTTGACCCATTTATTACATGGATTAAAACAGCATGAAGTCCATCTCAAAAAAAAAAAAAAAAAAAGCTGAAAAATTAATTTATTTAAAAATAAAGTGTTTACATATCCCTTTGTTGTAGCGATTGCAAGTCAGCATATGCAAAGCCCAAAATAAAAGTATTGATATGTTATTTTTTATATCTCGTGTACATCAAAAAACTTTTGGCAAAGAGCAATTGTATACTCATACAGGGGACTTAAATATCAAAGCAATCATTGATGCCCACTACGTTGGGTTTGTTCACAATAGGAAGTCAACATCAGCAAATGTACTTTGTTAGTGAAAATTTAGCTGTAAAGAAGAGAAAGAAGCAAAAAGCTGTTGCAGATTCAACATTAAAGCGAAATATTAAGTCAGAACTCATTCTAGAATGAAATGATATGAGTCAAAGTCTATTGAAGGATTCGACTTTCCACCAACTGAACCTATGGCTCAGTATTGAGACAATCATACAACCATTAAAATTGTCAATAATATATATTCCATGAAAAGATCAAACAGATATTATTACATCTTGTATCTCCAGTTCATAAAAAAACAAAATTAAATTAACAGATATCATTACCCAAGCTTTAGGTCCTTTCTCATTTCCTTGCAAATGTAATAAACTAAAGCTAATAGATATACATACTCCACCATAAAGAAAAGCGTTAGTGAATTAATAATATTAGAAATAAGTTGTACATAAAAAGTACATATTTTGAGAAAATATGCATCCATTCTCTTAATTACATTTCTTCTCTCCGTTACTTTCTCCTATTATATTCATCGTGTAAATCTAATAGATACATTCACCAGTGATAATACCATCCAATTCTCTTCCCATAACAAATTCATGTCCATTAAAAAGACTGTGAAGAGAAGCTGCATGCATTACCAGTACACCTTGTAAGTCTACTTTAATAAAGAACGGACGATAAAAAAATGAAGCAGAAAGTTCAACCAAATTATTCTATGTAGCATAAAAAATTTTTACATTTTCAAAAAGGAAGCTCTTATAGGTCAATTAAAGAACCAGGTTTACCTTTATTAAAACAAAGTTCGTAGGTTAAAATTTAAAGCGCTATTATTTGAAGGCTTCCTAGTCATGAAACCAAGAAAAAGCAATCTAGATGTTCAGCAAGAAGTACAAACATACTGACCTAGTCACTTCTGAAGTAATGCTATGTATATCCCCCGACACAAGCTCGTACTGATAACGGCAATTGGAGCAAGAAGCAATCTGAACGCAATTTTTACCATATAATTAGTAAAGGTTTGAGAACACAAATGCTATTTTTTTTATTTTTGGAAAGAAGAACACAAATCATACGATGGACCTCAACCCGAAGAAGATGTCTACCAATTTTTTTTACAACGTTGGTCGTATGAAGCTAGATATTGTGGAAACTATTAACTTGAGGGGAGTTTGACATCATTTTTGTTTTTCTTTTCAATTTATTTAATTTGTTTGGTTAGTATTTTGATTTAAAATAAAATATATTTAGTGGTGATAGTTTTTTGCATTTTTAAAAAAGAAGATGATCTATTTGAAAACTAAAATTAAAACAATACAAAAGCACACTAACAAAAATGGTTTTCAAAATAAAAGCAAAAACCAATATAAATAAAACTAAAAATCATGAATGGATACAAACAAGATCTTAAGAAATCAAATATTGAAGAAATCGAGCCCAGAAACAAGAAAAATATGTATTATTCAAAGGATATTATAATTAATAAACTAAAATTAAGTTGATTTTTAGAACTTAGAGGAATTATTTAATTGATATGAAAACAGAGTATAAATACTCTTACATGAATCCTAAAATAGGGAAGAAAAGAAAAAGGAAATAACATGAACAAAAAAATATAACACATATATCTCCAATTAATTAATTCATAATAATTGCTTGAAGATAAAGGAAACGACATAAAATAAAAAGCCTAAAATAGGGAAGGAAATAAATCTAACATGTGAAATGAAATAAATCCAATCCAAGAAAATAAATCTAATCCTCATAACTTTTAACAGGAATAAATTATTTCCTAATATAATTTTGAACACTCCCTTCAAGTTGAAACATAGTTGACAAACATATTCAATATTGGATTTGAGAAAATCAAATAATGGGCTAACAAGATTCCTTGTGAGGTAGAACATGAAGTCTTCATCCCGTACTTGATAATCAACCTTTAGGGATATTTTTAGTTAACTGCGGTTGTCTTCAACTTAAGTTTCTGCAGTGTCTGTAAATAGGTGGAAGGCTCCTACAGGCAATGTTGTAGGGAAGTTGACAACTTACAAGAAAAACTGCAGAGCACGGTTTGCAAGGAAAAAATCCAGAAGATGGACTACTATAGAAAAAAGCTCTAGAGGATGGCATGTTGCAGAAAAGAGCTCCAAAGAAGGACCTGCTGCAGGGAAGAGCTCCGAAGGAGGGCCTGCTGTAGGAAAACATTTTGTAGGCAGGCTTGCAGCAGAAAAAGCTCTGGAGATGAACTCCAAAGGTCCTTAATTGAGTGAAATTGTTGCTTGAAGTTTCATAAAAGCGTTGCACCTGCTATATGAATGGAGATAAAAAGCAAAAAACATCGTCATGTTTTAACATTTTTACTGCAGAGGGCAACGCTAACCTGGTTGTGGAAGGTCAAGGAAGACAGAGTCTACAACTCCTGCAAAATTCATCCGGGAAGCCTTCTCACTGGTTATCCTAACTAAAGAAGTAATAAAGCTTCCCAGCCCATTCGTATTGAAATCTTCTCTAGCAAGCACTACTCTTAGCTCATGAAATTCAAATGTATAGACATGGCCAGAAGGTGTGACAACTCTAGCAAGAGAAGTAGTTAGAGAACCACTACTAGTCTCTGACTCCGAAACCACACGGCCTGAAACAATTTCCAAGTAGGATAGCACAAAAATGATATCAACAAGGTATAAAATATGAGCCCTATGACTGAGAACCAAAGTCCACAACTTAGGTGTTGGAAATAAGAGATGAACAAAACCACCCTTATTGTTGAATAACTTGGAGCCAAAAGGCCTCTGTATACAGTCGGAATGCATAAAAATTCCAGATATATTCTGGGAGTCAAAACCCTCCTTTACTTTGATTGTTTTCATGTTATCATGTCTTTCATACAAAATCACCACAGATTGTCATCATACATGCGGCGTTGAAATGTATTCATTTTTTATGGATTTGATGAAAACATCCTCGTGCTATGACATGCAATTTATCACTACTACACAGATGTTCCATAAAAGCCTCATGCTTTCTTCCGAAAGTTAATTATTGGGTCTTAACAGTAGTATATCGATGTGAAGAGGACATGATACATGGCCAAGAAACAAAAATTGAAAAGTACAATTTCTAGGGGTAGTGAAGTTTCCTCCCTAATAGTTGAGTGATGTTGGGAATGGGAGGGACACAGGATGGTAAAGGCAAGCAGAGATGACAATATAGATTCTGGAGAAAGGTGTCGGAGTTTAGGGTATAGGTGATCCTCTGGCTGCAATTCCACTTGGATTATATATATTTCAACAATTTCAGCGTCGACAGGAATGAGATACGGATGCAGCAAAAAGATTGCAAGAAGATGCTTCTCCACTAAGAAAGTCAGTAGGAATTTGTGAACAGCAGAAAATTTTCTAGCCGGCAGAGAGGATTTTCGACTGCTAGGGACCTGTGGGGAGACAATTCCGGCGGCTAGTTCCTACAGGAAGAAGTTTTAGTGGCTAGAGCTTGCATGAAGAGAAAGTTTCCAGCGTCTAGGGCCTGCAGGAGGCAAGAAAGGCTGCAGAAGGGAGTTCCAGCAGTGGGAAAGACTGCAAGAGGGAATACCAGAGACGAGAAAGGATGCATATAGAGATTCCGATGATGGGGCCTGTAGAGAGAAAATTTCCGGCAGAAAAACAGAAAAGAAGAGGCGGCGGAAGGGTATGCAACACGGAAAAAATTGTTGGTTGCAGGGAATAGGAAGTTTCCGGCGGCAGAAAACCCTAGAGTTTGCTTCAAGGTTGTGATACCATGTCGATTTTCAACATTCAGCGAAATTATGTTATTGATATGAATATACATATGTAGTGGTATAAGAATGCCAAGTTGTTGGCCTTCAAACATAAAAGCTTTAAAATCGAAAAATGATTTTGATCATTAGTGTACCTAGCCAAACTTTGGTCCCATTTGGTTCGCACTCCTTAACAATATACCCTCTAGAAAACAACAAATGTGGCTAAGTCATATGGGTCTCACAATTAGTAGATGATCATTCATGTCATCTGTTATCAAAAGTTCAGCATCATATCAAATGGATCATGTTTATTGCATCTTTCATAGTTTGACCTATTGATGGAGATTGCCAGTGATGTTGTTTTTCAAATCACACCACTGAGAATAAAGAGAACATCGTGAAGAATCCGCCAGCAAAGACATAACATAAATTTGAGGCTTCGTAATCAAGGTTAGTGGAAAAAGTCCAGAACATTGAAGTGAATCCAAATTAAAGTAAGATAAGGGTAAAGTTTGAATTGTTTTAGAAAAATTTATCTTTCGAATTTTAAATTCAAGATTAAGATAAAGTATGATGTAATTACAATTTAAATTTAAAATAATTATATCTTTTAAATTTGAACTTATCTAATTTGATATTTGAAAATAGGTTTACTTATATTATCGAGTTTATTTACGAATTAATATTCTTCTATTGTAGAGTTCATTTTGGATTGATAAATATTATTTTAATAATTCCTATTGAGATTATTTTGAACTAATTTGATATTTAAAAATAGGGTTGCTGACAGATAGGTTTATAGCAACTAAGAATGCACAAATAAAATAAGCACGTTAACTTATAAATATGCATGTTTCAAAAAAGAGAATGAGCTTAAGCTAGAGAACAGCTGATCTTGGATAGTATTACCTGAACACCATGTTGAGGCTGTGCAACAGCAATTGCTAGCATACAAATTGGGCATTGGACTATCATTCCAAATGGCACCTAGAGTGTAGAATAAAAATGTAAATTTCATCCTTTACCTATTTTAGTGAAAAATAACTTGAATTATCTAAGAATTATACAGAATCATCTGGAGGAAATTAGAAACAATGGAGAAAAACAAAAAATAGGGCTTTCCAGATAGATAACATTTACTTCTAAATTTCTAAATTCACTTTTGCAATCTTGCTATAAAACCTACACGACAAATTCACGCTTAAGTGCATTCAGCAGATTTAAAGCACTACAGATAGTTCTGAGAAGTTTTTTTTTTCCAAAGAAGTTTTTTTTTTCCAAACCATCTTCTGCATTAAATATTGACCAAGCAATTTGAAATTTTCTCAACTCAATTTTATTTTTTCTTTTAGGGGGAGGGAGAATTTAGTGGTTTACCCCGCAAAACATTTAATTTTAGGGGAATTTACATGTATACCACCTAATTCCTATGTATTTACAGACCTAACACCTAGACTTTACATTTTACTTCTATGCCACCCAAATCTTTCACATCACATCAAAAATACCATCATTTTAACTTTTAAAAAAGGAAATACACATTTTCATGCATAGGTAAAGTGGTATGCATGTAAATATTGAAGTTTAGGTGTCAGACATGTAATTACATAGGAATTGAGTGGTATGTATGTAAATCTTCCTTAATTTTATTAATGTTATTCTCTCCAAATAATTTACCCTACTAAAAATAACAACTTAATTTATAGATTCCTGCAAACATACCACTTAGTGAACTCTTAAAACTATATTTCTTATCCCTAAAAGAGTAATAATCATTCCTAGACTTGGGAATGGAATTAGTGAGCCGCCAGTGTTAGAGGGATATAATATACATCAGTTGATGTGATATATATATATAAATCAAACAGGAGAACGATCGACGAATCGAAAAATAGAACAGAAAAATCACACCAGAAAATAACACAGATTTACGTGCTTCGGCAAATTCCCTACGTCCACAGAATTGTAGATGATTTTACTACTTGATAAATTTACACCAGTCAATCACCTCGACTTACAAGAGGAATCTCTCACTTCGTTGTTCTCTCTTCTCTCTCTGTTCTTCTCTCTCTACACCGAAGAAACTCTACACCGAGATACACCGAAGAAGATAAAATTACAAGAGAAATAAACTCAATTTATTTTCAGTCACAAGCCACCAAGAAGAAGCCAAGGAAGAACAATCTCCTTCTTCTTTTTTCTTTTTCCTTCACTGCAAGGAACTACACCTTGCACTTCTCTTCCTCTATCCCGAGGAAACTTGAAGAACTCTTCCTCTATCCTGAGGAAGCCCGAAGAAGAACCCAAAATCGTGACTTATTATCACCTCAAGGAGAGCGGCTCCTTTTTAACGTGAAACCGAGCGTGGGAGCGGTTGAACGGAGCGAAGCGGCAGAGAATCGCTAGCGCTGATTCGTGAAACGTGAGGAGCGGGAGCGAACGAGAACATGTATCGCGACAGAGGCTAGCGCTGATTCTCGAAAACGGGAGCGGGAAGCAGGAGCTAGAGATTTGGAGCGAGAGCGAGAAAAGGATCGGGCTTCAGCGCTAATGATCTCCCACTTGAAGACCGATACAAATGCTTCAACGTCTTCTTCCTCGAGCTGAATTCTTCACTGGCGGTGTTGCATTTTTCTTCAAACATGAATCCCCCACCATGAATCCTCTACCTCTGTAACTCAAAGCCTTGTCTTCACTCCAGAAGACCAACTGAAGTTGTGCACGACTTCAGTTTCTCAAGAGTAACACCTTCAGTCAACATATCAGCAGGGTCTAAATAGTCTTGCACCTCCAAGCTATTTTCTGAATTACCCTTGTCTCTACTTGTGACTCTCAATGCATGGGCAATATCCTGTCTTTGCTGAAATCCTTTTTCAACAAGTCTAGCCTTGTACCTCTTACTGTCATCACGCTCAGTCTTCACCTGGTACAACCACTTGTTGTGTAATGTCTTCTTACCTGGTGAAAGTTCTGTCAGCTCCCACTTGCTCGAACTTTTATCATGCAAGATTTCTTCATTGTTTTATGATTCTCCACCATCTGTCTGTGAAACAATAAGAATTGGTGCCCCGAACCCACTATCCTCTTCACTTCCATCATCAACAGAACTATGAACTGCCAGCAATAGTGCAATATGTACTTCTGCAGATATCACATTTGCGTTATCATTCTCCATCTTCTAAGGATTCCAGCAGTTCCTCCTTATATGGCCAGCCTTGTCATAATTCCAGCAGGTTGTCTGCTGACCAGACTTTAATTTTGATCTCTCTCTATTTCAGTTCTTGTCATATTATCTTCCTCTGAAATCAACATTCAGTGTCGAACTCGAACCTGAGATCTTGTCAGAATCTTTTATGCGCACCTCCTCAACCAAAATCAAATCACGAATATCATCACATTTCAGTTTAGATTTACCTGTAGAACTGCTAGTTGTCATCCTCATGACTTCCCAATTATTTAGAAATGATGCCAACAATATCAGCGCATGTATCTCATCATCAAAATCAATTTCAACAGACGACAATTGATTCATGATAGTATTGAAATCATTCAGCTGTTGAGCAACAGAAACAGATTCTGCCATCTTCGAATTCAATAACTTCTTCATCAAATACACATTGTTATTCGCCGATGATTTTTTATACATACATGATAAGACTGACATGAGATTTACAGTCGTCATTTCCTTGACGATGTTGTGCGCAACAGACCTCGATGGGGTCAATCGAATAACCCCCAGAACTTGATTATCCAACAAATTTCATTCATCCTTTCAGGTCTTTTTTTCAATAACGAAAGATGAAAGTTCTCCCATAGAGATAGTCTTCTATGTGCATCCTTAAATAATCGAAATCTATGTCATCAAATTTTTTGATCTCTGAAACATTCACTTCATCTGCAGTCATCATTTTTCCTCAGATCCAAACCTCGCTTTGATTTATATATATATTATCAAACAAGAGAACGATCGACGAAGCAAAAAAATAGAACGAGAAAAATCACACCATAAAATAATATAGATTTACGTGGTTCGGCAAATTGTCTACAACCACGGAGTTGCATAGGATTTTAAAACTTGAAAAATTTACACCAGTCAATCACCTCGACTTACAAAAGAAATCTCTCACTTCGTTATTCTCTCTTTTTCTCTCTCTACACCGAGATACACCGAAGAAACTTTACATCAAGATACAACGATGAAGATAAACTTACAAGAGAAATAAACTCAATTTCTCTTCAGCCACAAGCCACTAAAAAAAAGCCAAGGGAGAACAATCTTCTTCTTCTTCTTTATTTTTCCTTCACCGCAAGGAACTACACCTTGCACTTCTTTTCCTCTATCCCGAGGAAACCCGAATAACTTTTCCTCTATCTTGAGGAAGCCCTAAGAACTCAAAATCATGACTTATCATCATCTGAAGGAGAGCCGCTTATTTTTAACGTGAAACCAAGCGCGGGAGCGGTTGAACGAGACGAAGCGAAGCTGCACTTCGCGGCAAAGACTCGCTGGCGCCGATTCATGAAACGTGAGGAGCGAGAGCGAGAGAGAATAGGTATCGTGACAGAGGGTGGCACTGATTCGCGAAAACGGAAGCGGGAAGCGAGAGCGGAAGATCAGGAGGCTGGAGCGGGAAAAGGATCGGACTCCATCGCTAACAGCCAGACCCAACTTTTGCAAAATATAAGGCATGTAACTGACAAAAATAGTCTAGCTTAACCTAAGACATCTGGGAAATACCTATCAACCTAAGAGATGCAGCATCAAACAATATGTCACACCGACACAATATGGAGTAGCAGAGAGGAAAATTTGATACTTTCTAAAGGTAGCTCGAAGCATGACGATCTTGATGAATATCCCAGAGCACTTGTTGGGGCAAGCTCTTTTGACAAACTCTTAATAGATCATCAGAATGTCCTCAAGAGTGTTGGAGTGTTGGAGTGACAATCTCCTTGTGAGTTGTTGAAAGGAGATAATGGTGGAATCCTCCCATTAATGATATTTGACTGTTTATATTTTGTGAAGTATAACACACCATCAAAAAAAAATTGGATTCCAGAGTCGTGAAGTATATTTTTGTGGGTTATTTTGCACTCAAAAGGGGTATGTTTATTAGAGCTTCATAGAGAAGATGTTATTTGTGAGTATAGATGTGACTTTTCGAGAATTTGAATTTTATTGCTCTTTGGAGGTGACCCCACCCTCTGGTGACTTGCCAGATATTAGAGGTATAAGACGAGAGGGGGAAAGTAGAGATTGTGAGAGATTAGCACATGTGGGAACAATGCCTTGTCACGTTGTGTGGGAAGGATCAGCTGAATAATAGCCGAAAAATGAGAAAAATGAGCAGGAATTGGGATTCAAGCTCAAAGAGAGTTGAGAGTGTATAAAAGGAGGAATAGGCAAGAATGAGAGAATGGTGTTTGTTGTGTCACTCATGTCATCTAGGTCTACCCCGAATCATGAGACACTTACACTATCCACCTCAGAATCAGATTACACGGTGATATGATTTCTCTTCATTCTCCTCTCACATGCATGACTTTAAGAAGGACCTCTAGCAGCAATACGAATCTTTCTCCTGATCGTTATTGTCCCGATTTTTTTAATTTTCTCACATGACATTACTCAGTTTGTGTCATACTCAAACATATCACCTGTATATGAAGCATTCATTGTATTTCTGGCCACTGTCTATATACCCAAGTGTTGGCAGGTGACTAAAGAGTATTCAAAGTAGAAGAGTGTCATGCTGAAAGAACTTGACACTCTCGAGAAACAAGACAAGGGAGCTCTCATTGCTACCAACAAGAAAAAATGCAGTCGAGTGTAAATATGGGGTCTTCATAGTGAAGCAGATCTCAAAAGAAAAAATTGATTGGTGTAAAGTATGGTTGGTGGCGAAAAAGATATGGTAAGACGTAGGGCTTCAAATATGACGAGATATTTGCACCAGTGGAGAAGATGAGCAAAGTCAGGACAATCGTCTTTTTAGCTATGAATGGTGGATGGAGATTGCACAAATTGGATGTGAAGAATGCATGTCTTCGTGGGGATCTACAAGGGGTGTACATAAAAATAACCCCAAACTTCGACATAAATAAAACAATGGGCAACCGAGCTTGCTTTAACAAGTTTAGGAGAGCAATGATAGGCATGGGTTATAAGTAGATCAATGCCGACAACACAGTGTTTTTTCGACGGCATGATGGTCACATTACTATGCTTGTCATGTATGTTGATGATATGATAGATACTCGTAATGATGAGGGAGAGATTGCGCGGCTGAAGACAAGATAGAGAAAAAATTTTGAAATGAAATACCTAGTAAAACTTAGATACTTCCTTAGGATTGAGGTAACTTATTGAATAAAGGGAATTATTATATCTCAGAGAAACTATGTGCTAGACTTACTCACAGAGACAGACATGTTGAGATCCAAGCCTGCAGTTTCATCAATTGATCAGAAAAGAAAGTTGAGTGCAAAGAAAGGAAAGTAAGTTGGTTACATAGAAGTACCATAGGTTGATAAGTCGTCTCACTATTTTGCAGTAAGTGTGCTGAGTCGCTAAATGCATAATACAAGGAAGGGTCACATGGATGCATTGTATAGGATTCTGAGGTACCTGAAAAGTACACAAAGGAAGGGGCTGATTTTCAGAAAGAATGGATATCTAAGCATTGAGGGAAATCGTGACTTTGACTGAGCGAGTTGTACTGATAACAGGAGGTCCACATCTGGATGTTGCATGTTCTTAAGGGGCAAATTGGTCTCTTTAAAGAGCAATAAACAATAGATATTAGTGAGGACAACAACAGAGGCAAAGTATAAGGCCATGGCCTTAGGAGTTTCCTAGACGATGTGGCGGAGAGCCTTGTTGGTAGAAGAGCTCAAGGTGGACCAAAGAGCTCAAATGAAGTTGTGGGGCGCAAAAAGTCAGCGATCAGCATCACCATGATAGAACCAAACATGTGGAAATTGATAGGTTCTTCATCAAGGAAAAGTTGAATAACGGACTACTGGAGCTAAATCATGTAGCCAGTGGAGAGTAAGCGGTTGACTGCCTACGAACATGCAACATTAGCTCATTAGATTTGTCTAGGTTATGTGACAATATGGGCTTAGTGGATATATTTTACCCATCTTGAAGGTGAATGTTGAGATTTGTATCTAACGTAGAGTCATATATGTAAATAGAAGAAGTCGAGAGATTTAATTATAAATATTGTAAGACTCTATATAAGCTCAAACCATTAATGAAATGGATAAGATTTAAAGAGAAATTACTTTCAATTAATACAAATGTGGGGATGACTTAATGTATTAGGCCCATCCTCTAATCTCTTATTTGTAAGTTCGATACAAGACATGGTGCTAAAGAAATGCTATATTTGAGAAACACAAGTAAAATTACATAACAAGCATTAGCAAGTATTTGTTAGTATATGAATAAACTTAGGAACACCGATGCTTTCTAATCAAACAAAGAGCACGAGTTGGATTAAAAATAAAGAACAAGTTCAAGTAGAGTCGCCATCGACTTCACTTATAATTGATGAGTTATGATAAATTTTCCAATGATTTTGCATTCGACAAACAAGATATTTTGCTGTATTGGGTGAGTATTCTTCGCGACTCTGGGTGATCTTGGGGCTAAATAGACATTGGTGAATAGGATTGGTGACTTAAAACTCATCAGCGAGGGTATTATATCTATTGGCAACTTCAATTTCATGATAAACTGCCTCCTTTTATCTGCCGATTTGAGCCAAGTTCTAAGTAGACAAAAATAGTCTAAACCTAAGCAATATTGGGCGTATAGCATACAAACAATAGCATATATTTAGGTATTATATTAATAATTTCATCAATAAAAACAAGTTTTCAAGTTTTATGGCAAGTGACTGATGCCAAAGCAAGGAAGAAGGTCTTCTCTGAAACCTAATAAATCTAGAATGAATGAAATCATGGAGAAAATATACGTAAGAAATTTGATAGATGGACATTAACATGGAAAAGAGGAATAAGTTTAAGAAAGTAAAAAANTATATATATATATATATATAAAATTATTAATCATTCAATGTATATAATAAAATGAAAAATGTTACAAATTGTTAATGATTTTGGAAAAAATAATAAATTTAAATTATAAAAATTGTTTTAATCTTTAATTTTTTTGTATTTTAGGATTTGGTTTGAAATCATTTTTTAATGGATTATATACATTTTTTATAATCTCAAATGCTTCCTCTAAATTCAATTGGCATAAAGTAAGTGAAATTGGACAACACGATGCAAATCTTCTCTCATATCTTATTGATTAAAGATACTGAAACATGTTGGAAGGGTAGCAAGCCTCTTTAAGACTTAGCACCAAATCCATTAGAACCGTTGGCACGAGAGCTAAGTCTTCTAGAAGGAAAAGTATTAATTCTGAATGTGCGGTGTTCTGACGTAAAATTTTCTCGATACAAAATTTATGTGATCACGGGAGATGGGCTTAACAAAGAATCTCTCATTTCTCTAGATTTTCTAATTTCCTGTTTTTAATTAGAATTATTGTTATTATAGAACTATTTATGTGTGTGTTTATATATATATATATATATATATATATATATATATAGTTTTGGAGACTTTTCCCTTTGGAGATTTTAATATTAGTTTTTTTTTTATTTTTATTTTTATTTTAGGAGTGTTGTATCATCTTTTTCTAAAAGTGGTGTGTTTGTATTCTGTTCAGAAACATGTGGTGATTCTCCTCACCGTCGAACATCATTGATTCTGAATTCACTTTGTCGTTCTCAATCGAGACAACCACTGAAGACACCTATCCACTTCTGAAGGCCGTCAAACTCGCATATTATATTTCTCGTGTCATGCCACAATTACATTCTCATAAAACTCTCTTCACAAATCTCTTAGGAGCCCTTAAACAATATCGCTCGTACTCGCTAAACTAGAATGAAAATTACTTTGACATGTTGGCAACTCTAATTAGGAACACAAAATGATCCATGACACTCCCTTACGGCTCTTAAACTATGTTTTATGCTTTTTGTGATTATATAATGCTATAAATCATACATTCATTCATCCAGCCATGACTTATTTTACCCTTGTTGTTATAGAAAAGTGGATTGAGATGCACAACATTAGGGTAAATATTTGTGTACATCTAACGTACGCAGAGTTGTGTACGCCGGTAGGTTATAGAGAGGATATTGGGGGGTTATATCGGCGTTATACCTGTGTAACCTCCATGTAACCTACCTTAATTAGTAAGTTTTGTGGTTCCGTTTTCATATATTGTAAGTTACAGAAATGTTATAGGGGGTATAACACGGATATAATACCCAATACCCCCCCTATAACCTATGGACGTACGCAGCTTTGCGTACGTTAGACGCACGCAAATATTTCCCCAACATTAGAGACTTCAAGATGACAGACTTGGCTACGAAGTGGCGAAAGAATAGGGAGAATAAAGTGGCAATTATCATGGCATCAACTACATTAATGTTATGCATGTAACGATGATAAAGAAGCTTGTTTGGGCAACATCAAAGTTAAAAGAGGATAGAGGCCTTAATATGGACAAATGATTAGGGTGTTCATAAATATTCAAATCTAACTCCTCTGAGCAAAATAGTGAATTATATTCTTAAGTAGTATAATATCACATTCTGGGAAAGCTTGTATAGTTACTTGTACTTCAAATTTAACTCAAATGTAGGGGAGATAATTAATTATTGAGACCTGCACCCATCGGAATCATTCAAACAAAAATAATAATAATATCTTGATGAAAGGATGAATTCTCAAAATAATGTTTTATAAATCTTGGTGTGTGCTAGAAAATTCGCAACAGTAGAGCAGCAGATTATCGCCTTAAAGGGATATAAAAATTCAACACACATTCAAAAAAAAGAAAGCAATCAATAATGGCACCAGAAATTTTTATGTGAAAAATTTAGAAAGGGAATCACCACGTGGACTAATCCAGCTGAAGAGTTCTACTATAAAAAAATGATTGCAGTTGTAATCACTTTTCTCACAAACGAGAAAGGATAACTAGGTTTTCCAAGTTACGTCAACTAGCATTGACCGATAGCGATTGGCAGCGTCCGGTCGATGATAGTTGACTGTGGTTGGTGGTGATCAACGTCGATCAGCGATGGTTGATGACAACAGGAGTGCTCGACGGCAATCCGTAATTGTCGAATGCGGTCAGCAGTTGTCACCGGCGGTCGACGGGGGTCAACAACGGCAGGAGTGATGTTGAACTTCAATTTATTCTTAAAACTTCAAGTTCTTTATGAAGCCTACCCCCTCCCTCTCATGAGAGGGGTGGACTCTATTTTTAAAGTTTTGGTTGCAATTAATGTAAGAATATGAATTACTTTGTTCGAACGGCTCAAAGGACTTCCCTCTATCGGACAGCATTTGATGAATATTTGAGTGTCTTAATTATGTCAGATTTGAGTCATCCTGAGTTTATCAAGACGCTCAATTTGACTATAGACTCATCAGAATCGACATTAGTTTGACGTCCAAATGTGTTCAAAAAACTTCTAAAAGCAGTTTAATGACTTAATCTTGACTTGATTTAGATCAGATTGGACCAATTTTGGTAACATCGAGTTTTGTATGACTTTTTACTGAAATTTGAATATTTGCCTCGAGATTCATGTCGGATGATGACATTCTATTGGCGCCGCATTCTCATTAACTACTTGGTTCTCCCAAAAGGCCTTTTCAGCGAACACAAATATAAGTTAACTATCTTAATCAAAGGTATTATCATATCTTATACTTAAAAGATATAATTAATTATAAGAACTTGCACCCATGGATATCTTAATTTACCATCACTAAATGAACTTAAACTGACTTATATTTTTATAATAATTATTCAAAACATATTCAATCAGCCTTCCATTAATTCTAGCATAAGCTTCATCTTGCATCACTTGAGAATGACATAAAAATTTTCATAAAGTGAATCTCTTTTTAAACTCAACTAAAGTAGCTACATTCAAAGAAGCTTCTTGTAACAAATTCAATCAATGAACTGGCTTCGACTTCATGACAATCAAAGTTATCATTACAAAACTTTAGGGCTTCGCATTTCCTGATAGTATATGTTGACCTCATTTTTCACACATTATTTTTTGAATTCATTTGCATGCCATGTTCTGTGGGAATTTTGATTGTTTTGGCCTCGAGAACCATTGGTTAAGTCGATAGGTTGAGTTATCTTTGTGCTTGGAACTTGATTCTTTAAGCTACAACATGTTCATCATCATGCTTAAAGGCACATGTAATGAGTGATTTTGGGTTTCATGCATACAAAATTTTTTTAAAATTTTATTTATCCTTTTGAATATTTAAAGCACATAAAAAATTTTGATTCGACTATCATCTCATGAAAAGAACTATGCAAACTAGTAAAAAATTTTGTAGTTTTGGCACAATTTTTTAAAAAGAGCCAAACTAAAATCTTATATCATTGAAAGCACTAAAAGTTCTCAATTCTTTTTTTTAAGATTTAGTTATGTGCCTAACCCTAGCTGATATTATGGTTGCACCATCACTCATCATCTTCACATGATAAATGAATCTTGTCAGATGCTTATAAATGTAGCCACCACTAGCACATGAATGAAAATTGTAAAATAATTTCCTGATTAAAACATATAATACAAACAAGGTGCGTATATAAAACTTTGTTCATTGCATTTATCGCATGCAATTAGCCTAAAAATATTATTTATATTAAAAATAAACCAATATACAAGACTGCTAGTAATTGTTGACAAAAAGAACAAAAACCACTGGAGACTCCTATTTACAAAAATAACAAAAAACAATCAGGTCTATTGTTCAAAGTGATGGCGATCTAAATGGGGATGTTGTAAGTATAATTCAAGTTGGTTGGTTGAAGTGGAGGATTGATCAAGCTTGTTGTGTGGTAGAAAAGTACTGTTTAGACTTAGAGAAAAAATTTATAAGATGATGGTGAGACCTGCAATGCTCTATGAAACATGAATCAAAGTTAAGTGTTGTCGAGTGAGAATGCTTGTGTACGAGTGGCATGAAACTTATAGACAAAATGTGAAATGAATATATCTATAATAGGATTGGTGTTAGCTCCCGTGGCGGGCAAGATTACAGAGTTGACCGTCTAATGCTCTAGTTAAGAGAGTAGATGTTCTAGATTCAACTTAAGAAAGAGGTAGACCTAAAAAGACTAGGGCATATTGTATATAAAATAATCCTAATATATTAGAATTGAATGAAAATATGACACTCAATAAGACTCAATAGAGAAAAAGGATTCATAAAACAAACCCCACTTAGTGGGATAAAGGCTTGTTGTTGTAATACAATATTGCATAATTAAAGAGCATAAAAGAGAGTGCAATATAATGAAAAATAAGAATGAAAAGAAAAAAAAAAAAAAAAATACTATCATTGCGCTTGCCTAGAAAAATAGCCGTTGCTTTTCATGAAGTCTATTAGGGATGATTTTGATAATATACAAAAGTTATTCTGCAATTATTGCTTTTATAATTTCAAACACCCTTAATTATTATAATGCAAAAGTTACTCTGCAATTATTTCTTATATAATTTCAAGCACCCTTAAATAACACTACTCTCCCAAAATTTGCACACATTTTTAAAATTTAAATAACCAAATTAAAATATGTATTTAACTGAAAGCATTATTAGGCAATAAAGATCCCAATGGCTTAAGCTTGAACAGTAAGATTCTAGAGTGATAAATATACATATTCCAACATTTAAGATTAATCTCATCAAATACTAAACAAACATATTGACATTAAAATACAGTGTACTTATTAAGGCTAATCTCATCAAATAATCAACAAATATATTGATCTTAGAATAACTAATGATACATTCTTAAACTTTAATTACACACAGCTTCAAGTGAACCCAAGCATTTGTAAGGCTCAATTAATTCAACAGTTTTAGTCTGAATGATAATGAGCTTCGCAATTTCGACAACAAAAAAAAAACATTTTTTTAATTTCATTACTAGAAAATATTCATACATTCCCCCCCAAAATAGAAATTGCAAAAGTAGCTTATAGCCAATACATGAGGTGTTAAATAGACTTCCCAGCAAAAAAGGAAGCTTTAATTCAATACATAACAGAAATCTAAGGCCAGAAAAAAATGAAATTTCTAATTCTCTAATAATGAAATGTGTGCAAAGAATTGGAGGGCTGATAACCTAAGAAACTATAGAGCACAAAATACAGCTAAGCACTGAAATCAATTGGCTGCAATCTGGGGAGCTGATACCTTCTGTAAACTTGCCATGTATGTGAGGTAAATGGTCCACACAAATGAGAAGGAATTGCTAACCAAAGGCTGAGAAGATAGCAAATATAAGAGAAAAAAATGAATGATTAGATATGGTTTTTTATTAGCATGATTAAAAGAAAAAATGGGGCATTTACATAGTTACCACCTAATTCCTATGTATTAACGCATCAAACACCTAAATTTTCCTTTTTGCATTTATAACACACAAATCTTTCATATCACAGTAAAAATACCACCATTTTAGCTTTTAAAAAGTGACACGCATCTTCTTCATGCATAGGTAAGGTTGTATGCAAATAGAAAATTGAAGTTTAGGTTTCAGATATGTAAATACATATTAACTGAGTGGTATGTACGTAAATTTCCCAATAAATAAATCATGATTATGTATATATACCTGTAAACGAACTGGGACGAATCTGAAAGTAACAAAGTCGCATAAGGGCCAGTAGAGAAGGCCATTCAATAAAGTTGGAATCAAGTCTCTTCTCAATCTGGCCAAAATTTCAGAAGCAGATTCACCTATGACCACGAAATACAAAATATTAGAGGGCTGATAATATAAGATCGTCTATTATGGCCCAGATAAAAAGTTTATAAGAACGCGAGTCTCTACAATTCACAAAAACTTTAAAGACATTATAAGGGCATTAATGATTTTGTTTTGGAAATTACCTTAGAGAAGGTATGGAGGCTTGCAATTAATCACATTTAATGATTTTGTTATTTTCATTGCTGCAAAATTACCTTAGAGAAGGTATGGAGGCTTGCAATTAAGTAAACATAATTCTAAATAATCAATCTTAATGGACGAAAAGTCCAAATTTAGTGGCAGTTTGTTTGATGAAATGCCTTCCAAAAAAGTCAACTGAGTAAGTGTATTAATGTATTTAACATACGACTTCCTAAAAGATATTGAGCCTTAACCAGAAAGCACAATATTCAACACCCTCAGAGAAGAATTGAAGCAGAGTGCACTAAAGACATTTCTGCAAACTGGTCTCTGTAGGAGGTTCAAAAAGGTTGCTTGGTTGATGTAGGCTGTGTTTTTATCACATTTTTTTCCAAGCTCAAACTTGGATACCGATGATTTCTTTCTTACGTAAAGCAGTTAGTTTCATTCAACAAAACTATCATAATTATATATTTTTTTGTTTTAATTTAACATTTTAAGTCTACAAAAGGTTCTATTATTACAAAATAATGGAGGTGATTTTCCAAATTAAATATCCATTCATAACTCTTATATTTTATCATCGCCCCCGTACCCTTTTTCCCACATCCACATGTTGTCATGCCCTCCACACTATGATATTGGAGCAAAAAGAGGCTACTTTACCTCTTTAATCTAGCAAACACCATCAATTTCAGTATCCNCATTCAATGTATATAATCACATGAAAAATGTTACAAATTGTTAATGATTTTGGAAAAAAGAATGAATTTAAATTATAAAAATTGTTTTAATCTTTAATTTCTTTTTGTATTTTAGGATTTGGTTTGAAATCATTTTTTAATGGATTATATACATTTTTTATAATCTCAAATGCTTCCTCTAAATTCAATTGGCATAAATTAAGTGAAATTGGACAACACAATGCAAGTCTTCTCTCATATCTTATTGATTAAAGATACTGAAACCATTTGGAAGGGTAGCCAGCCTCTTTAAGACTTAGCACCAAATCCATTAGACCCTTTGGCACAAGAGCTAAGTCTTCTACGAGAAAAAGTATTAATTTTGAATGTGCGGTATTCAAACGTAAACTTTTTCGATACAAAATTTATGTGATCACGGGAGATGAGCTTAACACAGAATCTCGCATTTCTCTAGATTTTCTAATTTCTTGTTTTTAATTAGAATTATTGCTATTATAGACTTATTTACGTGTGGTTTTCTTTTTGTAGTTTTTTGGAGACTTTTCGTTTTGTTCCGAGTACTATAGAGATTTTAATATTAGTTTTTTTATTTATTTATTTTAGGAGTGTTTTATCATCTTTTTCTGAAAGTGGTGTGTTTATATTCTGTTCAGGAACATGTGGTGATTCTCCTCACCGCCGAACATCATTGATTCTGAATTCACTTTGTCGTTCTCAACCGAGATAGCCACTGAAGACACCTATCCACTTCTGAAGGCCGTCAAACTCGCATATTATATTTCCCGTGTCATGCCACAATTATATTCTCATAAAACTCTCTTTACAAATCTCTTAGGAACCCTTTAACGGTATCACTCGTACTCGCTAAACTATAATAAAAATTACTTTGACATGTTGGCAACTCTAATTAGGAACACAAAATGCTCCATGACACTCTCTTACGGCTCTTAAACCATGTTTTATGTTTTTAGTGATTCTATAATGCTATAAATCATACATTCATTCATCCAACCATGACTTATTTTACCCTTGTTGTTAGTAGAAAAGTGGATTGAGATGCACAACATTAGAGACTTCACGATGACACACTTGGCTACGAAGTGGCGAAAGAATTGGGAGAATAAAGTGGCAATTATCATGGCATCAACTACATTAATGTTATGCATGTAATTATCCCTTAAATGATGATAAAGAAGCTTGTTGGGGCAACATTAAAGTTAAAAGAGGATAGAGGCCTTAATATGGACAAATGATTAGGCTGTTCATAAATATTCAAATCTAACTCCTGTGAGCAAAATAGTGAATTATATTCTTAAGTAGTATAATATCACATTATGAGAAAGCTTGTATGGCTAGTTGTACTTAAAAATTTAACTCAAATGTAGCGGAGATAATTAATTATTGGTATTTGCACCGATGGGAATCATTCAAACAAAAATAATAATAACTTGATGAAAGGATGAATTCTCAAAATAATGTTTTATAAATCTTGGTGCGTGTTAGAAAATTCGCAACAATAGAATAATAGATTGTCGTCTTATAGTGATAAAAAAAATTCAAAACACATTCAGTAAAGAGAAAGCAACCAATAATGACACGAGAAGTTTTTATGTGAAAAATTCAGGAATGAAAAAATCACGTGGACTGACCCAGCTGAAGAGTTCCACTATTAAAAAATAATTGCAGTTGCAACCACTTATCCCACAAATAGGAAATGGTAACTAGTTTTTCCAAATTATATGGATTGGCATCAACCGATAGTGATTGACAGCGTCCGGTTGGTGGTGGTTGGTGGTGATCAATGTCAATCGGCCCCTCCCCCCGCCCCTCATGAGAGGGGTGAGCTCTATTTTTAAAGTTGATGGTGCAATTAATGTAAATATATGAATTATTTTGTTCGAACGGCTCAGAGGACGTCTCTCGATCAGACAACATTTGATTAACATTTAAGTGTCTTAATTACGTCAGATTTTAGTGATCTTGGGCTCATTAGATTCGGCTTGTTAAGACGCTCACTTTGACTACAAACTCATCAGAATCGACATTAGTTTGACGTCCAAATGTGTTCAAAAAACTTCTAAAAGCAGTTTAATGGCTTGATCTGGTTCAGATTGAACTAATTTTGGTAAAATTGATTTTTGGATGACTTTTTACTGAGATTTGAATATTTGCCTCGAGATTCATTTCAAATGATGAAAATTTATTGGTGTTGTATCAAATCTCATGGGAATTGCATTGTCATTAACTACTTGATTCTCCCAAAAAGCCTTTTTAGCGAACAAAAATATGAGTTAACTATCTTAGTCAACGGTGTTATCATATATTATACTTAAAAGATATAATTAATTATGAGAACTTGAACCCATGGAAATCTTAATTTACCATCACTAAATGAACTTGTTTGACTCATATTTTTATAATAATTATTTAAAATATATTCAACCAACCTTCCATTAATTCTAGCATAAGCTTCTTCTTGCATCATTTGAGAATGACATAATAATTTTCATAAAGTGAATCTTATTTTAAACTCAACTAAAGTAGCTACATTCAAAGAAGTTTCTTGTAACAAATTCAATCAATGAACTGGCTTCGACTTCATGACAATCAAAATTATCATTACAAAACTTTAGGGCTTCGCCTCTCTTGATAGTATATGTTGACCTCATTTTTGACACATTATTTTTTGAATTCATTTGCATGCCATGTTGCTCTGTGGGAATTTCGATTGTTTTAGCCTCGAGAACCATTGGTTAAGCCGATAGATTGAGAGTCATCTTTGTGCTTGGAACTTGATTCTTTAAGCTACAACATGTTCATCATCATGATTAAAGGCACATGAAATGAGTGATTTTGGGTTTCATGCATACAAATTTTTTTTATCCTTTTGAATATTTAAAGCACATAACAAATTTTGATTCTACTATCATCTCATGAAAAGAACTATGCAAACTAGTAAAAAATTTTAATTTAAAAATTTTGTAGTTTTGGCACAATTTTTTAAAAAGAGCAAGAGCCAAATTGAAATCTTATATCATTGAAAGCACTAAAAGTTCTCAATTTTTTTCTTTAAGATTTGGTATGTGCCTAACCCTAGCTGATATTATGGTTGCACCATCACTCATCATCTTCACATATTAAATGAATCTTTGCCAGATGCTTAGAAATGTAACCACCACTAGCTCATGAATGAAAAGTGACAAATAATTTCCTGATTAAAACATATAATACAAACAAAGGTGCGTATATAAAACTTTGTTCATTGCATTTATCGCATGCAATTAGCATAAAAATATTATTTTTGTTAAAAATAAACCAATATACAAGAATGCTAGTAATTGTTGACAAAAAGAACAAAAAACACTAGAGACTCTAATTTACAAAAAGAACAAAAAACAGTCAGCTCTAATGTTCAAAGTGATGGCGATCAAAATGGGAATGTTATAAGTAGAATTCAAGTTGGTTGATTGAAGTGGAGGATTGATCAGGCTTGTTGTGTGGTAGAAAAGTACCGCTTAGACTTAAAGAAAAATTTTATAAGATGATGGTGAGACCTGCAATGCTCTATGAAAAATCAAAGTTCAGTGTTGTAGAGTGAGAATGCTTGTGTATGAGTGGCTTGAAACTTATAGTCAAAATGTGAAATGAATATATCTATAATAGGATTGGTGTTAGCTCCCGTGGCGAACAAGATTAGATAGAGTTGACCGTCTAATGCTTTAGTTAAGAGAATAGATGTTCTAGATTAAAGAGGTAGACCTAAAAAGACTAGGGCATATTATATGAAAAATAATCCTAATCTATTAGAATTGAATGCAAAAATGACACTCAATAAGACACAATAGAGAAAAAGGATTCATAAAACAAACCCCACTTAGTGGGATAAAGGCTTGTTGTTGTGGTACAATATTGCATAATTAAAAAGCATAAAAGAGAGTGCACTAGAATGAAAAAAAAAAAAAAACTATTCTCATTGCGCTTGCCTTGAAAAATAGCCGTTGCTTTTCATGAAGTCTATTAGAGATGATTTTGATTATATACAAAAGTTATTCTGCAATTATTTCTACTGTAATTTCAAACACCCTTAATTATTATAATGCAAAAGTTACCCTGCAATTATTTCGCACATAATTTTAAACACCCTTAAATAAAACTACTCTCCCAAAATTTGCACACATTTTAAAAATTTAAATAACCAAATTAAAATATATATTTAACTGAAAGCTTGATTAGGCAATAAAGATCCCAATGGCTTAAGCTTGAACAGTAAGATTCTAGAGTGATAAATATACATATTCCAACATTTAAGATTAACCTCATCAAATACTAAACAAACATATTGACATTAAAATACAGTGTGCTTATTAAGGCTAATCTCATCAAATAATCAACAAATATATTGATCTTAGAATAACTAATGATACATTCTTAAACTTTAATTACACACAGCTTCAGCTAAAATGAAACCAAGCAATTGTAAGGCTCAATTAATTTAACAGCTTTAGTCTAAATAATAATGAGCTTCGCAATTTCTACAGCAAAAAAACAACATTTTTTTTTTATTTCATTACTAGAAAATATTGATACATTCCCCCCCAAAATAGAAATTGCAAAAGTAGCTTATNCCCCCTTTTAAGCGCCGACATTGATCAAAAAAGAAAGTTAAGCACAAAGACAGGAGAGTAAGTTGATTGCAAGAAGTACCATAGGTTGGTAAGTCGTCTCACTATTTTGCAGTAAGCGAGCTGAGTCGCTAAATGCATAATACAAGGAAGGGTCACATGGATGCATTGCATAGGATTCTGAGGTATCTGAAAAGTACACCAAGAAAGGGGTTGATCTTCAGAAAGAATGGATATGTAAGCATTGAGGGAAATCGTGACTCTGACTGAGCGAGTTGTACTGATAACAAAAGGTCCACATCTGGATGTTGCATGTTTTTAAGAGGCAAATTGGTCTCTTTAAAGAGCAATAAAGAATAGGTATTAGCGAGGACAACAACAGAGGCAAAGTATAAGGCCATGGCCTTAGGAGTTGCCTAGATGATGTGGCGGAGAGCCTTGTTGGTAGAGCTCAAGGTGGACAAAAGAGCTCAAATGAAGTTGTGCGGCGACAAAAAGTCAGCGATCAGCATCACCAACAACCCGGTGCAACATGATAGAACCAAACATGTGGAAATTGATAGATTCTTCGTCAAGGAAAAGTTGAATAACAGACTACTGGAGCTAAGTCATGTAGCCAATGGAGAGTAAGCGGTTGACTGCCTACAAACATGCAACATTAGCTCATTAGATTTGTCTAGGTTATGTGACAATATGGGCTTAGTGGATATATTTTACCCATCTTGAAGGTGAATGTTGAGATTTGTATCTAACGTAGAGTCATATATGTAAATAGAAGAAGTCGGGAGATTTAATTATAAATATTGTAAGGCTCTATATAAGCTCAAGCCATAATGAAATGGATAAGATTTGAAGAGAAATTACTTTAAATTAATACAAATGTGGAGATGACTTAATGTATTAGGCCCATCCTCTAATCCCTTATTTGTAAGTTCGGTACAAGACATGGTGCTAAAGAAATGCTATATTTGAGAAACACAAATAAAATTACATAACAGGCATTAGCAAGTACTTGTTAGTATATGAATAAACTTAGGAACACTGATGCTTTCTAATCAAACAAGGAGCACGAGTTGGATTAAAAATAAAGAACAAGTTCAAGTAGAGTCGCCGCCGACATCACTTATAATTGATGAGTTATGATAAATTTTCCAATAATTTTGCATTCGACAAACAAGATATTTTGTTGTATTGGGTGAGTATTCTTCGGGACTCTGAGTGAGCTTGGGGCTAAATAGACATTGGTGAATAGGATTGGTGACTTAAAACTCATCAGCAAGGGTATTATATCTATTGGCAACTTCAATTTCATGATAAACTGCCTCCTTTTATCTGCCGATTTGAGCCAAGTTCTAAGTAACAGACAAAAATAGTCTAAACCTAAGCAATATTGGGCGCATAGCATACAAACATTAGCATATACTTAGGTATTATATCAATAATTTCATCAATAAAAACAAGATTTCAAGTTTTATGGCAAGTGACTGATGCCAAAGCAAGGAATAAGGTCTTCTCTGAAACCTAATAAATCTAGAATGAATGAAATCATGGAAAAAATATACGTAAGAAATTTGATAGATGGACATTAACATGGAAAAGAGGAATAAGTTTAAGAAAGTAAAAAAAAAACACAATTACCTCATCTCCTGAAGCAACTCCTGCACCAGAAACCAGGCCTATAATCCTCAATGCATCCGCAACTCTCAAGGAAGCTGCCAGTCCTCGAACCAGCAACGCATAGATC
>JXCR01089586.1:493908-509280 GCA_002079205.1 Phalaenopsis hybrid cultivar
TCATTGCGCTTGCCTTGAAAAATAGCCGTTGCTTTTCATGAAGTCTATTAGAGATGATTTTGATTATATACAAAAGTTATTCTGCAATTATTTCTACTGTAATTTCAAATACCCTTAATTATTATAATGCAAAAGTTACCCTGCAATTATTTCTATATAATTTTAAAGACCCATAAATAAAACTACTCTCCCAAAATTTGCACACATTTTAAAAATTTAAATAACCAAATTAAAATATGTATTTAACTGAAAGCTTTATTAGGCAATAAAGATCCCAATGGCTTAAGCTTGAACAGTAAGATTCTAGAGTGATAAACATACATATTCCAACATTTAAGATTAATCTCATCAAATACTAAACAAACATATTGACATTAAAATACAGTGTACTTATTAAGGCTAATCTCATCAAATAATCAACAAATATATTGATCTTAGAATAACTAATGATACATTCTTAAACTTTAATTACACACAGCTTCAGCTAAAATGAAACCAAGCAATTGTAAGGCACAATTAATTTAACAGCTTTAGTCTAAATGATAATGAGCTTCGCAATTTCTACAGCAAAAAAACAACATTTTTTTTTATTTCATTACTAGAAAATATTGATACATTCCCCCCCAAAATAGAAATTGCAAAAGTAGCTTATAGCCAATACATGAGGTGTTAAATAGACTTCCTAGCAAAAAAGGAAGCTTTAATTCAATACATAACAGGAGCCTAAAGCTAGAGAAAAATGAAATTTCTAATTCTCTAATAATGAAATGTGTGCAAAGAATAGGAAGGCTGATAATCTAAGAAACTAAGGAGCACAAAATACAGCGAAGCACAGAAATCAATTGGCTGCAATCTGGGGAGCTGATACCTTCTGTAGACTTGCCATGTATGTGAGGTAAATGGTCCACACAAATGAGAAGGAATTGCTAACCAAAGGCTGAGAAGATAGCAAATATAAGAGAAAAAAATGAATGATTAGATATGGTTTTTTATTAGCATGATTAAAAGAAAAAATGGGGCATTTACATAGTTACCACCTAATTCCTATGTATTTTGGTAACAAACACCTAAATTTTGCTTTTTGCATTTATACCACACAAATCTTTCATATCACATGAAAAATACCACCATTTTAGCTTTTAAAAGGTGACATACATCTTTTTCATGCACAGGTACGGTTGTATGCAAGTAGAAAATTGAAGTTTAGGTTTCAGATATGTAAATACGTATGAATGTAAATTTCCCAAAAAATAAATCATGATTATGTATATATACCTGTAAACGAACTGGGACGAATCTGAAAGTAACAAAGTCGCATAAGGGCCAGTAGAGAAGGCCATTCAATAAAGTTGGAATCAAGTCTCTTCTCAATCTGGCCAAAATTTCAGAAGCAGATTCACCTGTGACCACGAAATACAAAATATTAGAGGGCTGATAATATAAGATCGTCTGTCATTGCCCAGATAAAAAGTTTATAAGAACGCAAGTCTCTACAATTCACAAAAACTTTAAAGACATTATAAGGGCATTAATGATTTTGTTTTGGACATTACCTTAGAGAAGGTATGGAGGCTTGCAATTAATCACATTTAATGATTTTGTTATTTTCATTGCTGTAAAATTACCTTAGAGAAGGTATGGAGGCTTGCAATTAAGTAAACATAATTCTAAATAATCAATCTTAATGGACGAAAAGTCCAAACTTAGTGGCAGTTTGTTTGATGAAATGCCTTCCAAAAAAGTCAACTCAATAAGTGTATTAATGTATTTAACATACGACTTCCTAAAAGATATTGAGCCTTAACCAGAAAGCACAATATTCAACACCCTCAGAGAAGAATTGAAGCAGAGTGCACTAAAGACATTTATGCAAACTGATCTCTGTAGGAAGTTCAAAAAGGTTGCATTGTTGATGTAGGTTGTGTTTTTTATCACATTTTTTTCCAAGCTCAAACTTGGATGCCGATGATTTCTTTCTTACTTAAAGCAGTTAGTTTCATTCAACAAAACTATCATAATTATTTTTTTTTTTGTTTTAATTTAGCATTTAAGTCTACAGAAGGTTCTATTATTACATAATAATGGAGGTGATTTTCCAAATTAAATATCCATTCATAACTCTTATATTTTATCATCATCCCCGTACCCTTTTTCCCACATCCACATGTTGTCATGCCCTCTACACTATGATATTGGAGCAAAAAGAGGCTAATTTACCTCTTTAATCTAGCAAACACCATCAATTTCAGTATCCCCATCCCACTATGGTCTTCTATATCTTGTCATCATCGTGTGTAACCCAACAATTTTAATTCCCTTACTTCAACTTATCATATGCCAATGGCTCATTAATACCTCCTTGCAAAACCAAACTTAAGCACTAATCCCCACAGCACTAACCATTACTATAAAATTGCAAGAGATTTTTTTTCCTGCATTCCATTGCTAAATTACACATATTAATAGCACTTAATGGCTATTAAGTAATTTAATTAATGAACAATGAGCTCAAGTAAATCAGTGCCTTAGTTTGACTAACAATTTAATTTGANTATTAGAGATGATTTTGATTATATACAAAAGTTATTCTGCAATTATTTCTACTGTAATTTCAAATACCCTTAATTATTATAATGCAAAAGTTACCCTGCAATTATTTCTATATAATTTTAAAGACCCATAAATAAAACTACTCTCCCAAAATTTGCACACATTTTAAAAATTTAAATAACCAAATTAAAATATGTATTTAACTGAAAGCTTTATTAGGCAATAAAGATCCCAATGGCTTAAGCTTGAACAGTAAGATTCTAGAGTGATAAACATACATATTCCAACATTTAAGATTAATCTCATCAAATACTAAACAAACATATTGACATTAAAATACAGTGTGCCTATTAAGGCTAATCTCATCAAATAATCAACAAATATATTGATCTTAGAATAACTAATGATACATTCTTAAACTTTAATTACACACAGCTTCAGCTAAAATGAAACCAAGCAATTGTAAGGCACAATTAATTTAACAGCTTTAGTCTAAATGATAATGAGCTTCGCAATTTCTACAGCAAAAAAACAACATTTTTTTTTATTTCATTACTAGAAAATATTGATACATTCCCCCCCAAAATAGAAATTGCAAAAGTAGCTTATAGCCAATACATGAGGTGTTAAATAGACTTCCTAGCAAAAAAGGAAGCTTTAATTCAATACATAACAGGAGCCTAAAGCTAGAGAAAAATGAAATTTCTAATTCTCTAATAATGAAATGTGTGCAAAGAATAGGAAGGCTGATAATCTAAGAAACTAAGGAGCACAAAATACAGCGAAGCACAGAAATCAATTGGCTGCAATCTGGGGAGCTGATACCTTCTGTAGACTTGCCATGTATGTGAGGTAAATGGTCCACACAAATGAGAAGGAATTGCTAACCAAAGGCTGAGAAGATAGCAAATATAAGAGAAAAAAATGAATAATTAGATATGGTTTTTTATTAGCATGATTAAAAGAAAAAATGGGGCATTTACATAGTTACCACCTAATTCCTATGTATTTAGGTAACAAACACCTAAATTTTGCTTTTTGCATTTATACCACACAGATCTTTCATATCACATGAAAAATACCACCATTTTAGCTTTTAAAAGGTGACATACATCTTTTTCATGCACAGGTACGGTTGTATGCAAGTAGAAAATTGAAGTTTAGGTTTCAGATATGTAAATACATAGTAACTGAGTGGTATGAATGTAAATTTCCCAAAAAATAAATCATGATTATGTATATATACCTGTAAACGAACTGGGACGAATCNTTCGCTTTTCTTACCCACGTACGTGTGTAACTATGGTTTGCAGGTGTACATTTCAGATGAGATTAATTTAGACATTTATTCTTGAATGCAGTTTGTATCAATATAATTCTCCTTAAGAATTGGCTGCGGGAAGATTTCTGATGATAAATAGGTAAATTAATAGTTTAATATTCTATAATTTTAGAATTCACAATAATGTGAAATAAAATGAAATACTTGATTGTTTCATTAATATGAATTAATGAATGAATGTATACATAACTCTTATAAGAATCTCATAATATAAAAAATACTAAAAATGAAATGATATGAAAGTAAAGATATATCATCTAATATTTTCAATAATAAATTCATATTAATTGTTAGGAGATATAGAAAATAATATAAAATATGAAAATAAATAACTTTTAATCCAAGGAAATAAATATAAAATATGAAAGGAAATATTTCCTTAATTTTAAAGAAATAATTTATTCATCATAACTTCTTACATGAATAAATTATTTCTTATTATAACTCCTAACACTCTCCCTAAAATTTGGAATGCATGTTAATAATTCCTAACTTACTGAGTAGTGTCAAGAATTGAGAAGAGTAGTGGTTTTGTGAAAACGTCCGCTGGTTGTTCTAAAGTAGACACAGGAGTCAACTTTATCCCGAATGAAATGACAATCAATCTCGATGTGCTTTGTCCGCTCATGGTATATCAGGTTCGCGGCGATGTGAAGTGCTGCTTGATTATCACAAAATAAATTAGTAGGATGTAAATGCATGATCCCTAAATCCTGCATAATTGTTCTTAGCCAAATAATCTTGTAGCAGGTAACTGTCATGAACCAATATTCAGCTTATACACTAGAACGTGATATTGTGGTTTGTTTCTTGGTTTTCCAAGAAATTAATGAACTCCGAAGGAAGATACAATACCTAGTAACTGATATTCGAGTGTCACGGTACCTGTCCCAATCTGCATCACAAAAGACATTTAGTTGGGTTGAGCTTTTTGCTGAGAGGTAAATTTCTTGTCGTGCTGTCTGTTTTACATAACGTAGAACACAATGGACCGCTTCTAAGTGTGGCACTTTTGGATTGTCCGTAAATTGACTTAAGATATGAACTGCATATGCCAAGTCAGGACGTGTGATAGTCAAGTAGATTAATCTCCCAACTAGTATTTGGTATGATGATGGATCACTGACATATTCTCTTCTGATTTGCTAAGAGATAAGTTTTGTTCCATAGCAAAAGTTGTTGGTTTTGCATCGAGGTACCCAACATCCTCGAGTATTTCAAAAGCATACTTTCGCTGTGAAAGCACAATACCCTTCTAGGATCACGCAACTTAAATACCAAGGAAATATTTTAATTGTCCAAGTTCCTTTAATTTGAATTTGTTACTCAATAATATTTTGACATATTTGATTTCTTGTAAGTCGTTCCCTACATTGATAACATCATCTACACATATAGGAAGCGCGATGAATTTACCATTTTGAGATCGGATGAATAAGAAATATTCTGCGTTTGATTGCATAAAATTTGCTTGCTTAAGAGCGATGGAAAGCTCAAAGAATAATTTTCGTGAAGCTTATTTGAGACCATATAATGATTTATGGAGTTTACAAACTCGAGTCTCCCCATTTCGTTTGAGGCTGGGAGGTAGCGACATATATACGTCTTCATCGAGGTCCCTATGCAAGAAAGCATTATTGACATCTAGTTGGTAGAGATGTCATTGCTTGGTTGAATCTTACGCAAGGAGTATGCGAATAGTTACAAGCTTTGCTACAGGGGCAAATGTTTCCTGGTAATCTAGCCCTTTAATTTGATTATACCCTTTTGCCACTAATCTGGCCTTATAGCGTTCAAATGTCTCATCTGCACGAAGTTTGATTTGTGTACTCATTTGCATCCAATTGAACTTTTTCCAAGTGGTAATGGTATAAGGGACCAAGGGTCATTGTTGTTGAGTGCGTCAAGATCCTCTCGCATAGCAAACTGTCACTTTGGATTACTGATATGTCTAAAAATGTATTATTTTTTATGTTTTTTTTATAATGATATTGCACTTTAAAGATATGTTTTCTTGTGTTTTTTTTGTAGGTACATCAAATTGAAGAATTTGGAGTGATTGGAGCAAAAGAAACAATAATGGACCAAAACGGAGCAAATCGGAGCAAATCGAGTCGAATCGGGGCACACTAGAGCCATGGGGACCGAAACTAGGCACTTAAGTGCCTGTGCTCGGTTCCTAAGCACCCAAATATGGCACTTAGGTGCCACCAGACAGAGAGGAGGGTGCTTAAGCGCCCCAGAATCGGCGCTTAGGCGCCGGAGACGGTTTTCAACATATATTCTAGAATATACACCAGATTTGGACGATTTTTGAAGAGGTTCTTCGTGAATCTCTTGGGGAATTCATTGGAAATGATAAAAGAGACTTTTTAGAAGAATTTGGGGTAGTTATAAAGAGTTTTGAAGAGGCACATGAGGCACCTTTTGGAAGATTCAATGAATTTGGGCATTTTTAAAGAGACATTTAAGAATCTCTTGGGAAATTATAAAGAAGGCTTGGAAATGTTTTTAAAATAACTCTTGGACCGCAGAAATAATTAGAAGAGGAGAAGAAGGCTTGGGTGTGATTCCCAAGTGGGGTGATAAGGTGAGAGAGAAAGAGAGAGAGTCAGATATTTCATCTTTTCTTTTCACTTTGTTCTTGGAGAGGATTATAAGGAGATTGCTTTTGCTATACAAGGAGAGTTTGATTTCCATAAAAGATAAGTATTTTCATTTTATTTTGATTTGAATCTAGTACTTTTTTTGTATGGTTTCAAAGTGTCGTTCAATGAAAATTTCTTGTTGTTTCTCCATGTGTAGTGAGTAGTTTTCTTTACTCTTCCCTCTTATAATAAATTAGTATGCATGTGTAGAATATAGAATTGAGTAGAGTGAAAATATATTGTTATGATTTTAATTTATTCTTCATTTACATGTAAAATTGATCAACTTGCATGTTAAAATCCGTTGTGAGAACATGTAAGATCTGTGATGGTGTTGTCTCAATCCACTTGGTAGAATCACAAGAGATTGTATGGATGAGAATGTATTTCATATATTTGAGTGCAAATAAATAAAGAAATAATCTTTGATGGGTGTAGAATTAGAGGACTTTAGAGTGACAGACTAAAGTCCTCAAATTTGGTGTATTGTTTTAGGTTTTGATGTGAGATGTTAGCCTCCAGGTGGAGGGATAAGAGGGAACTCTAGGGTGAGAGCTAGCATCTTCCCTGCCTAGCCCGTCTTCAGAACTATTCAAACTTTACATTAACCAATGTTCTTTATAGCATCTCTAGTAAGGGTAAAGAATATAATTGCTCCTTATTATCACAATCTCTTTCACTACTTATTTTAATTTTACACATGTCACTAATTTCATTGCATGAGGAAGAGTACTTTTAATATGCTAAACCCTACTTTCTGGTTTTTACTAAATATTTTATTTTAAAAGTAGAGGCAATATTGTAGTGATAATTGTAGGATATAATCTTTACCAAACCTTTATCAACCTTCTAAGCTAGGGCATGTTATTCTAAACTAGAATTTCTCTTGAAAACCATCGTGATTAACCTCGATCTCCGCGGGATCGATATTCAGGGTTTGATCAAAAAGCTCTATATTACTTGATAATGATACATATACTGGCGTAGAATCCCTAAAAATATAATTGAAATCTTACTTTTCTTGGGATCAAGTTTTTAGTGTCATTACCAAGGATTAAAATCTTCAAGTAGTGGTGTCAACTTCATAAATCCTTACATATAAAAAAATATCGGGATCAATTACAAGCTGCTTCTACAAAGGTGCTTGACTTCTTTTTAATTGAAAGATCAGCGGTAAAAGCACGATGTTTAGGTGACAATCTAGCATATGACAAGACGCCAGTTAATGGATAGAGGGTACCTGTAGCTTTGACCAACACAAAGTTTGATGTTGGGGGTGTCGTGAGGGAAGAGAAATACTAACATGATACTCACGCAAATAGCTAGGCGTTTTTGTTGTTCTCATTGGTTTTGGTGATGATATTTGTTGGTCTGGAGTTGCAGATTGTTCTGAGAATAAATTTGAAGTGAGTGAAGGTGAATGAGTCTCTTGAGAGGGGATTTCATTGTCTTTAGAAGATGAATTGTCTTCTTGAGGTAATTCATCGAATGAAGGCATGCCGGTGTAGGTGGTGAACTGCGGAATTGAACATTTATCTGTAGCGAAAGAAGGGGAAGGAAAAGTGTTTTCATGGAAGCGAATATCTTGTGATACAAAAATCTTCCCACTTGAAAGGTCATAGACTCTATAGCCTTTTTTGCGCTTATGGATACCTTAAGAAAAGACACGGAATGGCTCTGAGATCTAACTTGGTTGGTCATTGATGATGTGTTGAAGCAAAACAAAAACAACCAAACACGAGAAAATGATCATTTGTAGGTTGTGTTTGTAAGAGCATTTCAAAAGGAGTCTTTTCTTGGAGAAAGGGTGTTGGTGTTAGATGACAGTTAGGATTGCATCTTCTCAAAATTTTTTGGGTAAATCAGCTTGAAACAATAAGGCTTGGGCTATGTTGAGTAAGTGGCAATGTTTTCTTTTGGTTACGCCATTTTGTTGCGGAGTGGAGACATAACTGGATTGGTGAATGATGCCTTTGTCGAGATAAAGATTCCTCAATGGAAATTCAGGACCATTATCACTTCAAATGATTTTGACCTTTAAACTGAATTGTGTTTCAACGAGATTTATGAACTTGTTGATGTATAAATGTGTATCTGATTTATGGTTCATCAAATAAGTCCATGTGCATCGAGTATAATCATAAAAAATTGTGAGAAAACGCCGCGCTCATGTGATTGAAGGAACTTAGTATCCTCCCCAAATGTCAACGTAAATTAATTCAAAAGGTTTTTTTGAGCTAATGGAACTTATTTGAAAAGATGAATGATTTATTCAATGAGAAAATTAAACAATAAAAAACATTACAAATTTTCTTGTCTATAATTGAAAAAGGAAACAAGTTGAAAACTTTATTCGATGGGTAGCTTAGACGTTTATGCCAGAGATTTGGGGACGGTGAAGTAGCAACATTGCACTTGCTCTTTTGTGGACTATCAAGGTAGTAGAATCCTCCTCTTTTAGTTCTCGTCCCAATCATCTTCCCCGATTGTTGGTCCTGTAGCACACAAGTGTGGTTATTAAAAATGACAAGACATTGTGAATCAAGCACAAATTTGCTAATAGAAACAAATTTAATTTAAAGGAAGGAATACATAAAATATTTTGTAGAACGAAGTCAACAAAATGAATGTTGTTTATGTGTGTGACATTTGCAGTAGCCTATTAGGCAAGTGAACTTTTCGGTTGGTGATATTAGATTTTGTAGTAAGTTGGTTGACTCAATATACCATGTGATTCATGGTTTTTGTGTCAAGAATCCAACACATTTATTTGTCAAACATAGAGGCACAAAAGATTTTACCTGAGACATCACTCATAGCTGATGTACTGCCAACATGATTAGCCATCGAATTAGATTTGTTCTCTGCAAGTAATGATATGAAACTTGGATGTTGTTCGACTGTAAGGGTGAACAGTGCAGGACCCGTCAATGTATTGGTATCCACATGATTGACTTTGGGAGCAAAATTTTTCCGTTCAGGTTTATTGCCCACTGGATTGGCCCTTTGCAGCTTCCTACAGTCATTGATAGCGTATCAATGCCATTCACAATAATTGCATTTGAGATGTGCTCGACATGTGTCTGAGGTATGCCTAATTTTGTCACATTTTCGACACTTTAAATGAGGATTTTTAGGGGTTAAAATCTTCTCTGGTTTCCGTGCATTATTCTTCACGGCAAAAGTTGAAGCTTCCGGCTGTGGTGCACTTACATTGTTCATTCCGTGCTGCTTTTCCTTTTGGAGCATGAGAGAATGTGTCTTGCTGAAATTGGGAAGGGGATCCATGAGCAAAATCTGCTCTCTTATACCTGTGTATGTTTCATTAAGCCCTATGAGGAATTTCATAGTTTTCTGGTTTTGCTGAAACTGCATTACTTCCTTCATAGCACTACACGTGCATTTAAGAATGTTATAGAGGGTGTCACGTTCATCTCATATACCTTTGAGCTTGATGTAATAAACTTCAACTATCATATCACCTGGCTTGCATTTGTGGATGACTTCTTCGACATGGAAAATGTGAACGTTGTTGGTACGAGAAAACTTTCCTTCAAGTTGAGTTAGATTTCATGGGCACTCTGATTGTATATTATACTTGCTCCAATGTGTTCTGCAATTGAATTAAACATTCATGCCTTGACTAGGTTGTTGCAGCACCTCCATTATTGAAGTTCTGTGGTGGACGTCTCTGGTGGTTATTTGATGGTGCAGTTGACGAAACCTTCTTTGTTTTTGATGTTGAGGGCCATCAGCATGGCACGACTCCAGGTATTGTAGTTTTCTCTATTCAGCGGCTGGGTAACAAGCACGAGACCGGGTTGATATGAGTAGTGAAGATAAAATGGGTCGTTCAGATTATCGAATTCTAGAGTCAGGCATGACTGAATTTATAGTTTTGTATGTCATGTGTTTCGGCCTAGAAAGAAGATAAATGGTGGATTCAACACGAAACAGATTGTAAGACTCAGAATCGTGTTTATTCTGATACCATGTTGAAATTCAGAATAATGCATAATAAAGTGGAATACTTGATTGTTTATTGATATGAACAAGGGAATAAATAACCCTTACAAGAATCCTATAATAGGAAAAATAATAAAAAGGAAATGATATGAAAGTAAAGATATATCTCCTAATATCTCCAATAATCAATCATATTAACTGCTATGAGATATAGGATATAACATAAAATAGGATAATAAATAATTCATAATACGAGGAAATAAATATTAAATAGGAAAGGAAATATCTTCTTAAATCTAAGGAAATAATTCATTCATCATAACTTCATACATGAATAAATTATTTCCTATTATAACTCCTAACATATAAAAATTTAGTTTTCACAAATAATAGAAAATTAGGAGTATAACATAATTTTTTATGCAGAAAAATTGTAGAGAAGTAAAAAATCACGTGCCCTCACACAATCAAAATAATTCACTTAGGTTCACTCTTTTTTTGAATTAATGAATATAAAAAAATAATGTTGAAAATTATAAATGTATGGTAGGAGGCCAACCTTAATAATTATAATTGAGCTATAATAAATATAACACTTGTTAATAATAGTGATAGTGAGACACAAATGTTGTATTTTATTGTTACTATAGTGTCACATATGTCGTAGAGAGTGACTGTAATAGCGTCAGTTTATCATAGAGATCATAGTCTAAATTTGTATTAGTAGTTAGTCTTATAGGTTGTCGTTGAAAGCTACAAGAGCATCAATTAGTAGTAGTAGTTGAAAGTTGTGGTAACAATTAATCATATAGATCGTAGCTGATCACGTAAGCCGTAGTGAAAAACTTCAATAGTGTCAATTAATCACACATGTCATAGTTAGAAACAACAATAAAAATTAGTTGCATATGCCATAATTTNGTGAAACCCGTTGTATTTTCTCGAGATTAGTGTGAACATACCTTTGATGTAAATATTTAGTTCTCCGATTGTCTTATTTCTTAAAAGTGACAGTTACAATAATCATAAAAATATTAAATGCAAACATTGACTTATCTATTACATAATAAGTACTTTTAATAATTGGACTACCAGATGTTTATGCCCACATTACCTATAAATAGAGTGTGATCAACACTTCTTTATCACTTTTTTTTTAAATTTCTTGCCCTTCAATCATTTGTTAACAAAAGAGATACTTATGGTGAGTAGCAAGAAGTATTCTGCTAAGGAGGTAAATGAGGCAGCCAAGATCAAGAAGAGAAAAGGAAGTTGGAGAGTAATCGAGTCGTGATAAAGAAGAAACTGAGGGATGACTTTTGGTCGATAATAACAAAGAGGTCGGAGGGAGAAAGTCATTTGGTCTACACAAAGAGACCTGAAGGAGATAGCCGACTAGAGAGAGAAAAGTAGGTCAAGTGGCTCATAAGAAACAAATGGTGGAGGAATTGGAGGAAGCAGTTAAGTCATCCAACTCGATGCTGCTCCATCGTGAGATGAGAAGTAAGGCATACGTGAACCCACTGGTGCGACGATCCTTACCCTTACATCAATTTGTGAATGACCAACTCAAAAACCGATCTAGAATATCATAGAGACCCCTCTGAGTGGGGGTACAACTGCCTTTTCTTCAATTGGTGAGATCAACCGGGTGGTCTTCTAACTGCTTCTTGATGAGAGCCACTGATAGTCTAAAGTGGAGTGGATCCTTAGTCTGAGAAAACCTTGTCCTCTTTGATTGAATAATTTTTTTGTTTTGCTAACATTTGATTGTTTTTGCAGATGAGACCTTGCAAATCATTGACTCATCAAGGATGGGAGCCGACCGTTCCCTTGGTCCAGAGGCAACTTAGGAACTGTCGGCTCCGACCCAAGGTGGAGGCCCATTTGGTTGTATGTCTTGTCTTGAGGATGTAAGGCGAGAAACCTTGGAGAAAGCCAAGAGAAAACTTCTACAACCTTCGCAAAAGCATAAGTCCTTTGAAACCCAATTTACTTCTTCCTTTGCAAGCCACTTAGGTCTTTTTATTTGAGATTCAAGCTTAGGTTCTATGTTAGAGGAAAACTGCTATGTTAAGGAGCATTTTTTTGTGATCCCTCATGATCCATGAGCATGTCCCCTAAGATTTAGCTCTTAATCCCATTTGGTCGGAAATATGATAATTTTTAGTTGCTTTAACGGTTTCACTCTCAATGAAGGAGGTGAAACCCTCCAAACGTTGAGAGTAAAAGGGCTTTTTTTTACCATTTCAATTCCTTGGCTATGGAGTTAATTTTTCATAAGAAAAATTCTTATTCAAGATTTTCCTTTTATGGAAATTACCTTGTGGCTTTGCTAATAAATTGGAGGTAGGCTCATCGTTACATCGAGTAATGAATCGTTGTTAAATGCCTTCATCCTCTCTAGATCCTCGTGAGGTCATTAGAATGAGTCTAGTTTGCCATCGAGCATGATGGGGTTTTGATACACCAAAATAATGCACTATTTTATGTATTTATTTTATGCTTATTTTGGTGATATTGCACTTTAAAGAAGAGCATTTTCATGTTTTTATTACAGTATATCAATTTAAGGCATTTGGAGCAAAAAGTAGCAAAAATGAGTAAGTTTGGACCCAAAATGGAGATTTTCATGATATGACACCAGAATTGGCGCCAGAGGTGCCATTTTCCAGAAAGCTAGCGCTAAAAGTGCCAAAACTGACGCTAGAGGCACCATTTTAAAGAGAAGCGATGCCAGAAGTGCCAGATTTGGCGCTAGAGGTGTCATAATCCAGAGAACAGAGCACAAACTTCATTAGGCTGGCGTCAGAGGCGCCAGAAGCGCCAGCGACGAATTAAGATGGAGTAATGTAGTTTGTGGCACGATTTTTGAAGACTCCAAACAATTCAAACGTCCCATGGACTGGTTCAATGCATCTAGACACTTTGGAAAGACTCTTAATTAAGATATATGCCTCTTGGATGAAAGGACTTGTCTCTTGATGTTAAATGATGTGACTTGTCAGGGGAAAATTGGAGGGAATTTTGTATTCCTTTTGAAAGAATGATGACCCTAATTAAAAAGAGAGGAGTCTAAAGAAGAGAGGGGGGCGTGAGTTTGAGAGAAAGGTTTTGGTGTGAGAGAGAAGTCTTGGAGATGAGAGAATTTTCTTCTAAGGTTGTAAGAGGAGAGGGAAAGTGAGAGATTTCTTCTTCATTACACTTCTAAGAGAGAATTGAGTGTGATTGTAAAGATAGAAAGTGCTTAAAGAGACTTCTAGGGATTTGTTTGGGAAAGAGTGTGAGATAAGTTGTGTTCTTTTCTTTCTTTTTTTGTAAACTCATTTTTATATATGAATTTTGTGTTTTGTCTTATCCTTCTCATGAATTATAAGTATTCTTCTTTATTCTTCTCCCTACAATGAGATATGATTTTGTGAAAGATTAGTTTTATTTTGTAAGATTTTAAATGTCAATAAATTGTGTTGATTCAAACTCTGATCTTCATTTACTTTTTGATCTGACTAATTGAAAGTTTAACATTTATTGAGAAATATATGATCCGAAAGGGCTATGCTTTCTATAACAAGGTAAGAATTACATTCAATTTCATGGGTGAGAATGTAATCCATGGGGTTACGTGCAAATAAATAAATAAATATACTTTAATGGGCGCATAATTGGAGATTTAAGGTGACAAATTAAAATCCTCAATTTGGTCCAGTTGCTTGGAAACTAAAGCGAGATTGTTAGCCCTCAGGCAAGGGAGAAGTGAGCTCTAGAGTGGCAGCCAATCTTCTCTAAACCTAACTACAGATTTAGGGACCAAACTCTGGATTAGTCAATGTTCTTTATTCACTCTTAGAGGGTAAAGAATAAAATTGCTCCTATTTGACACAATACAACTTTGTGTATTTTAAATAATTTTAATTTCTTCACACTTCATAAACTCATTGTAAAGGGGAAGGATGCTTTCTTAAATTTGATCTCTTCGTTTCAAAACTTTGTCTAGTCTTTATAAGTTTACTTTTAAAGTTTAACAATTAATTAAGTTAAAATAGTTCGTTTAACTGCATTTCATTTAGCGCACACTAAATTTAATTTAGATTTTTTTTGCTTAAGTTTTATAGTTTGAATATTGTGTTTGACGTTATAATCATAAGAATTTCCAACTCCCAGTGTGATTGATACTTAGGACTCTATTAGAGCCCTTTATTACTTGAGCGATACGTATATTTGTGTTATCAGCTTAGAGATTTTAAAAGATAAAATTATTTATACTGAACTTATTTTTGGAGGAGGCAACCCATTATTGCATATAAAATATCTTCCAGTCACTTATGACTAATCAAACCCCCAAACTCTAATGATCCTGGAATGACAGAATCATGAGATCTTGACCGAGTCATCCTAAATAACAAAAAAATGACAAAATAAAAAAATTAATCTGCTACTAAGTTTTAAGTAACGTAACATTTTCAACCCCTAAAATCCAAAAAAATATTAAAACTGAAATGAAACCCTAATGAATAAGATCACCGAACATAACTTGAATCTCAGATACTCGAATCCTTGAAAATTTCTTGGACAACACAATCTGCTGTTGTTGATAAGAATCTTCTAGTAAGAGTAGGTTTAACCACCTCTCAGACTGAGTAGATCAGGGTACCTGAGAACCACGGGACGAGGGAGCCATGGAGATCTTGATCGGGTTGTCTAAAAATTAAAAAAATAACAAATAAACTAAAACATAATTTCATTTTAGCTTTATTTTGCAGGGCCACTGAAGTAAAAATATGGACATTAGCCTATATTTATGTTGCATGTTATTTGAGTGTGTTAACTCTGTTTTGCAGGAACAGACATTCAAAACCTAGAACAAAA
>JXCR01089586.1:526322-546354 GCA_002079205.1 Phalaenopsis hybrid cultivar
TTTCATAAGTAATGCTTCATACACCTAATATTTTATAAGTACATTTCAAATTGTGCTCCGCCTATTTTGCTAAAGTGAAAATCCCAAGTACAATAAATCAATTGATATTAATTATGGCCAATGCAATTATCCTCCAACAAATAATATTGTTCTTATTAATTATATCAACAATTATTTATGACTGATTATATTAAGAAAAGAAATACTTCAATTACTATGCATGTAATTACTCCAAACTTCTAATCTCCTTAATACATATCCCATCATCCCATTCATTGCAAATGGCAAAACCAAAGGCATGAGACTAGTTGGGATCCTTGGCATTATCGCATAACATTACCTATTGATTTTTTCTATTTTTTTATTTTTTTAAATTTATGTTTCATCTTGAAATAAAGTATGTTTGAAAATGCTAGTTATTTTGTAAAGTATTCAAAACATCTAAATATTAATTTGAGCATTTTAAAAAAATAAATTAATTATTATAAAAATAAAAAATGAAAAATACTTTAAAACTTCTTTAAATAAATACATTTTAAATGAAAGAAGCAGGAGCAATATTTACTTACATAACGCTTAAGAAAATGATCCCAAGAAAGCTCTAAAGGGTGATTAGGAACACTTTTGCTTTTTATTATTTATTTTAGCTTTACTTATTTATTTTTAATTTAAAATAAAATATTTTTGATAATTATAATTATTTTTAAAAATACTAAAAATTTAACTTATTAAAAAATAAAATTAAAAAAATACATTAAACAAATATACTCCTAAAAATGAAAGTAAAAAAATATCTCACAGTAAACTTCCTTTCTAAAAACTCTAACAAAAGAAAAAGAAAAGTATACTAATTCTTAATCCAGGAAAAAAGAGTGATGGCATAAGCTAATAACAATCCATCATCATACAAACATCAAATTAAATATAAAATGTTCTGAATTCAGATCAGCAATCTAACTCCATTTTGAGCACAAATTTCTTAAATAGTAAAGCAATGTTTTCCCCATAACATCAGAAGAGACAAGTTGGCTGCTTTTTATTACTATAGACAAAAGCCAACAAGACAAACTATTAAAGAAAAGAAAACCAAACTTCTTGTACTACCAGCTGCTCATGCAGCGCCATTCTCTCCCTCATGTAACAACAGTTGATCAAAGTGCCAAACTCCACGTCCCTTGCCAACCCTTTTTAGCTGAGCAACATACTCCGATATCTTCTTTATGGCCTCAACCTAGCCAGTAAATATATCAAAAAGGAAGAAAATTTTAGGTTTATGCAAATTGATGATTTAATATAAATTTTAGTAGAAACATGAAAATATCTTGCTGTTATTTATAATTGCCAATTTATCACAACAACATAAAAAAAGAAAGTTAAGAGTAGGAGTGTAACTGAGCCAAGCAAAGTCGGCTCAGCTTGATAGGTTGCTTTAGAGGTTTATCATGAAAAAAACTTTCAGTAAATCATCTGCAACAAAACAAATTCAAAAAAGCCACAAAAAAATGGTAAGAAAAAAATTTACGATAAAATATTACGCAGAAACATTTAAAATTGTTTTCTATCATAGTCATATTTGTTAATTAACACAAGATCATGAAAGAGATGCAAAGAGTGTATGATTGTTGATGCAGATGACTAGATGGGAGTAGATTTTTCAGGTAGCGAAACATTGAACTTTCTTAATGTTAGGTTGGTTGATTTAGAGATTATTATAAAAAGGAAGAATTTCATACATACATACCAATCAATTCTTATTTATTTACACATCTAACACCTAAACTTCGAATTGTACATAGATGCCACCTTACTTATGCATTAAAGGTGTATTTTGACATTTTAAAAGTTAAAATGGTGATATTTTTTATGTTATATGTGAGATTTGGGGTTTATAAATGTAAAATGCAAAGTTTAAATTTTAGTAAATATGTAGGAATTGGGTGGTATGAGTATGTAAGCAAATAAATGAAGAAAAGAAAAGAAAAGAAAAGAGAAGCTTCACCTGCTCTTCAAGGAACTCGTCCTCAATGAAGTGTGTTGTGTTAGGGTCATTGCAACGTGCTGCTACCTGTTCATCGTTATCATCTACGTCACTATAAAATTCATTATCTTAAATTAAATTAAATTAAAACACACACACACACGCACACACACACATTTATATAAGGATACTCACACTGTGTAGATAAAGGAGCTTCTCATTTACAAGCCTCTCAAGGGACAACGCCAACTCCATCGCTACAGCCAAGGAAAGATGATGTCAGCATTAGAGTACATGAACAACATTTTAAAGGCATAATCATATAAGAAAAAAAATTAAGAACAACCGTTTATTTTAAAAAAAATGAAAAAGAAAAAAAGTAGGAATCAATTACTAATTATATCAAACCAAATGATTACTTTTAAAGGCATTTGAGTGTGATTGTAGAGTTCAAAAATTCATATTGTTTTCTAACAAATGATTACTTTTAAAGGCATTTGAGTGTGATTGTAGAGTTCAAAAATTCATATTGTTTTCTAATTACATCAAACCAAATGATAGAATTTTAAAAAATACCCATTTTAAAAACATATTTTCTAGCTTCAAGCACCTAATGCTTATTTATGTTGTCTATAATTCTTCAATATACATGTACATCAAAAATATGTCAGCATGAATCGTTAAGAGATCTGACGACAGACAAAATGATGACGTGGCGGACCAGGACCTACCATAAGCAATTCAAGGGCCATGGTCTATCCAATCGACATCTGCAAGACAGGAGAAAATTAATCCAAAGACAAGTAGAATTTAGCCGCCTCCTATAAAGTCTATTGATGCAAAGCTGACACAGAGGGATCCACCGACATTCTTTGACCAAGCTGAAGGGACAATGAAAATCGTCCAAATCTAAAGCATCTGATCCGGGGTCTCACGATCCATCGTTCGATCATAGCCACCCTAAGAAAATAGCCCAGCCAGTCGCTCTCTTAGACTCCTGGCACATGGCTGCCCGGCCCAGAATATGGTAGAATGGCTTCCCCGACTCCAGGCCTGGGCAGGTCGAATGCCACTTCAAGCTCTTGGCCCTAAAGTCATGTACAAAACAAAAAGCTCCCAACAAATCTTTTCAAAATGTAATTAAACATCCCTTATTTCTGTTAATAAGGTTCATTTTATGAATAAATGTTATGAGATTTTACTGTTCATTACCAAGCTCTTTGCTCTCTTTCACGCTTTATTCCTTAGGCGTGTCTCTCAGACAATTTTGGATTCAGTATACTAAAAGATGCGGTGGCCATGGAGTCATGTCATCGACAAAAAGAGCAGAGCAATGATCATAAGGAGAAGAGAGTCGTCAAAGAGAAGTGGCCAATGCAGAGCACGCTAGAGAAGATATGGAAGAATGCATGCAACAAGGAATGCAAGAGTTAAGGACCCATATAAGGATCAGGTGTCAGGCCAGATTACTGAGGTTGTGAGAGCTCTCGTGGCCATGGCAGAAGAGCTAGTCTCTTAGAGGAAGAACCCTCCTTAGGAGGTGGCTCTAGCACACAATGACACAAGGTTGAACAACGACCTCGTGAGGGCCGAAGAATAACAATACCAAAATAGTGTTGGGTCAGCGAAAGTGGAGAGGTAGCAATTTAGACACACTGAGGCACTACGTCAGCTAGAGAATCCCTTCTCTCTCCATATCTCAGGAGTTGAACCCCAGAAGAACTTTAAGCTCCCTTAGTTAGAGGCATTTTAAGGACGGTTGGATCCGAATAACCACATCTCCTCGTCCAAATTTGTGACATGCTTGCTGAAGGTTTCACACACATTTAAATGTCAATTATTCTTCACCACCTTGATGTCGTCAGCCTTGAAATGGTTCAACTTGCTCTTGGCTAGGAGTATGAGTAGTTTTTCTGTCTTCTGAAAGTTTTTCTTGATGCAGTTTGTAAGCGGTTGATATATCCTCAAGCTTGCTTAATTCTCTTTATCTTTTGAACCTGTTTATGGATGAAATTGCACTTTAAAGAAAGATATATTAGTGTTTTTCGTGCAGGTATAACAAATAGGACATATGTAGCGAATCGAAGCTAAAAGGGAGCGAAACGATCATATTGGAACCAGCAGACTGACGCCTAGGCTCCAGACTTTGGGTGGCAAGGTGCTCCACGTAAATGCCTTAGCACCAGCTTGTTGGGTGACAAGATGCCAATAACCACCCAAAAAAACCGAGAGGCCGACACCTAGTGCTAAGGTGCTGGCCAATTCTTGGGCAGTTTTCTGCAGTTGTTGAGCACGACTTGGGAAGTTATGGGGTCGATTTAACCAGTTATATGGAGGATGGAAGAGCATCCTGAAGCCCTTGCAAGTGAAGTAAGGCAAAGTAGTTGTATTGTAGATTTAGAGTTTGGTAGTTTCCACTTAATTAGAGAGATTGGAGAGGATTTGAGAGAATTTTCTAAGGGGATATACTCAGCTTTGAAAGGAGCACTTGGAAGCCTTTTAGGAAGGAATTTTCATCTATTTTCTCAAGGAAAAAACTATGTATTGTTTTCTTTATTGTTTGTACTATTTGTAAACACAATTCTAGTAGATTTGCTTTGTTATAAGATGATGATTTATAATGTTTTCTCTATGCATTATGAGCAGATTTTTCTTACCTTTCTCTTGTGGTGAATAAGTTGAATGTGTAGGATTTAAGATGCTTATAGAGTTGCTATATAAACATTAATGTGATGAGTGTTCTCTGGCCATATGAACTATTAAAATTTGGTGTGATCCATTATGCCTCGGAAGAGTGATGGAGGAATGATTAGATTATTCACTGTGGGTGAAGAAAAAGTAGTACATATGGTGATGCAAATAGATAGAGAAATAGACTTTGATGAGTTCAAATTGAGATTTAAGGAATTAAAATCAGTTCAACAAAAGTACTTCATGCATTTGGTAGAGGGTAAAGTAGATGATTACTCCTATTTTTGACTAGCCATATTTTCAATTCGAAGTATCTACTCCTACACAATCACTTATACCATCACAAGAGATGGGTTACTTTTATATCTCGATAATCATCAATTAAATTAAGTTAAGTATGTTTTAATATTAAAATTAATTGAAGTAGAGAGTAGTTAGTAGAACATTCACCCAATTACAATTCTAAACTAAAACCTTAAAGTAGTAGACTAGAACTTTTCTTAAAGTATTTCATTATCTCATTCTCTGTGGGATCGACAATCCAGACTCAATAGAGTTTTATATTATTGAAACGATGCATAAACATGTGTGAGAAACTCTAGTGTGCAAGAACACCAAATTTTAGGAATTTAATCTAGTTACTAGGGAGCAGATCAAGTTTTCTGGTGCCATTACCAAGACTTACAATATTATGATAATAGTTCAAGTTGAGCAAGTTTCTGGTGTTATTGTCGAGGAACGACAGTGAAGAACTTTAGGAGAATTTTATTTGAATCAATTTGACTTAGATTTGGAAAATCATATTCTAGTTTCATTTTGTAAGTTTTTGTTTTAAAATAAGGAAAAGAAAAGAAAAGTTATTTTTGAGTATTTATCAAATGTATTTGTGTTAATCTTACTAGTTGAACTTTTAGTTGTGTATGCGTAGTGCAGGACCTGCAGGACTTGTACCCTATGATTCATCACTAGAGAGGACTATTAGAAAATATAGAAAATAGAAAAGACTTCATGAAATTGTAGAAGAAATATTGAATATTCAACAGAATAATTTTGATAACCAAATACTAATTAATGAACATCATAACACACATAGACCATTAAGTGATTACACTAATCCTACGATAGATAAAATTCATTTAAGTATTTAAACTTCTATTGTAGAAGCTAACACATTTGAATTGTAACATGTTATTATCCAAATTGTGCAAAACAATCAACTTGGAGGAACTCCGTCTGAGGATTCAAATTTACACTTTGCAAGTTTTCTAGAACTTTGCGCTACATTTTGTTATAACGACATGTCAAACAACACTGTTAGACTTACACTATTTCTTTTTTCTCTGAGGGATAAAGCTAAAAAGTGGTTAAACTCATTGGCATATGGATTAATTAGGACTTGGGGTGACTTAGCCCAAAAATTCCTTGCTAAGTATTTCTCACTTTCAAAAACTGTTAAACATAGGAAAGATATTACTTCATTTCGTCAGTATGAAGGTAAGTCGATATATGAAGTGTGGGAGAGATTCAAGGAACTTCTTAAGAATTGCTCACATACACTCTACCCGATTGGTTAATAATTTAAACTTTTTAAAATAGTTTAGAAGGATCCCTCTGATCTATTATTAATGCTATTACTGGTTGTTCACTCATGTCAAATCCATTTGATGAGGCTTACCCTTTGATTGAAGCAATGACTACAGACAATTTTTAATGGCCTTCTGAAGGGTAAACTTTAGAAAGGTAGCTAGTGTGCAAGATACTAACGTGCTTTCATTTTTACATCTAAGGTAGCGCCAATATCAAGTAAGTTAGATCAACTTGGAATAAAACAACCTCAAGCACCTCCAGTAATTGAAGATAATTCGTATGGACAAATGGTTGATTCTAGAACTTCATCATTTGAGACCTTAAATGCATATAATAATAGACCTAACAACCCTATTCAAACTTTTATAACTCAGGTTGGAAGAATCATCCTAATTTTAACTAAAATAATAATTCTAATAGGGAAAACCAACAAGGGGGTATTAATCCAAAAAATCACTTATGAAATTAGAATAATAATGGTAATATTAACTTTAGACCTTCTTATTCATCAGGATTTAAAAATAATACACAATTTAAGGCGAAGAAGTTGTCTTTGAAGGATGTTGTATTGCACAAGGGGAATCAACAGTAAAGTCAAGGTAAAACTATAAGGAATACAAAGAATCAACTGAGATAAATTACAAACTCACTTAGCAATAGGACCTAAGGAACTCTTCTTAGCAACATTGAGATAAACTTTAAGAAGAAGAATAGTGTGCATGTTAAATTTGTCCAATTAAGAAGTGAAAGAGAGTTTGTGTTCGAAAAGAGATTAAAGTTGAAAAGGAGACTGTGGAAACTGAAAAACCATGGAAACTGAAAACCTGAGGAAAATGTTTTTAAGGAATTAGAAAAACTAATCTCTGCAACTAAGATTAACTTAAAAATACCACCACCTTCATTACCTCAAAGACATAGACAGTAGAAGATGGATCAACAATTTTCAAATTTTTTAGAAGTATTTAAGTTAACTATTAACATTCCTTTTGTTGAAGGTTTGGTATATTGAAGATCGTATTGATGTTAGGTATGCGAAGATCATTAAGTATGATGAAGATTGTTAATCAATCTAACATTGATTCGAAAAACAACAGAACATATAAGACAATTATGAATTAATGAATAGTTCAAATTAATATTTAGGGTTTTTACTGTTTATCTGTATTTAACTTAAACCTATTTGTTATAACCACTAAGATGCATCTTTCTGATATTATCAACAACTTTAGCTACACCAACCTTTCACGGATATATTTGTTTCATATTTTATTTCCAACTGTAAAACCAGTCCTAAATCTAAGCATTCTCACCTTTGTGGTCTCTTACATGATTAACTACACACTTCCAAATATATTATTAAAAGAAGATATCTTATATTATGTAAGTGTTTTCACTAATTACTTCAATGTGAAATTTAATTTCCATTGAAAAAAATGGAAATTTATTTCAAAATATAATTTCTATTACCAAAATTATCATTTGGGAATGAAAATTAGATTTCAAAGTGAATTTTCATTTTGAAAATAGAAATTAGATTTTGCATTGGAGGATGTAGTGAAAACTCTTACATCATATGAAATATTTCTTTTTAAGAATATTTTCAAGATGTGTAATCAAATAAAAGTTTGCAGAGATGAGAGTGTGTAGATTTATGATTATCTTTCTGACTGGAAAGAAAATGTGAAAGAAACAAACTCATGAAAGGTTTAGTGTAGCTATGGTGAAAAACAAGATTAGAGCTAAAAAAATGACAAATTTTAGATTGATTATCATTCTTCAACAACACTAACAACAATATGCTTTTAACTTTACACTTTTTAGCAGAAATAAAAAAAAAAATTTATAAAAAATTTTGGCTTGTAGCTCAGCTCATTTATTTTGATCTGATCTTTATCCAAGCCCAAATTCAAATCAATCAATTTTTAAGCGATTAACATTGGTCAATCTATCTTAAATGTTCAATTATTTTAATGATTTGATCACACATTGTTGTAAATTTACGACTATGCCAACCCCTAAAATTAAAATCTATGTACTAATTTGAATGCACTTTTATAATGTGTTGAGTGTTGTTAGGTTTGAAGATAAATATAATTATTCTTACATCACGATCATGGATGTACAATATACTTTGTCTATATAGAAAAGGGATCACTGATACACCAAAAATATATGCATTTTTAGACCCCTATTTTATACTCATTTTTGGTGATATTGCATTTTAATTGAAGGTATTTTAATGTTTTCTTGCAGGTTGTTGATTTTTAGGGCTTAAAGCAAAAATAAAGAAAAAAAGATGAAATTTATAGTCAAAATTAAGTTTTTGAAGAAATACTCAGCACCGGCAGCGCCGAGGTCAGGCCGACGGCGTAGAACAATTTAATGTTGGAGATTTTTACTCAGCACCAACGATGCCAAACCAGCGCCGACTGCGCCAAAGGCGGTGTAGACCCCGTTTCTAGAAGGTTCGATGTATTTGGAAGATTTTTTGAAGAGTTTTTGGAGGCACCTCTTGAAGAATCAACCTTGGGCTCTATTTAGGGCCGAATTTCATCAGAAAATTTGCTCCTCTACGCTCTTACTCCTCTACGTTCATTTTTCGCTCCACATCATTCCATTCCACTACCATATTGGAGTAAATTAGTGATGTTGCTTTCATAGTTTAGAGTTTTTGTGGTGATATTTAGTGTGAAACTTTCCGTAAGAGTGTTGGAGAAGGAGAAAAGTGAGAGAATTCTTCTTCCTGCATTTCTAAGGAAAGGCTACAAAGGATTTGCTTTGAGAAAGAGTTCCAGATAAGTTTGTTTGTTTATTTAGTGTTGTATGAACTTTATTTTATATATGAAATTTGTGTTTTGTAGTATCTTTCTCATGAAGTCTGAGTACTTCCGTCTATCTTTTTCTTACTATGAGATATGGTGAAATGAAGAGATAAAATGAATGTGTCATAATTAAAATATAAAATAAATTGTGACTATGAGATATGATGAAATGAAGAGATAAAATGAATGTGCCATAATTAAAATATAAAATAAATTGTGATGATTTTGAAGTGAAGAGATAATATGGATGTGCCAATATTAAAATATAAAATAAATTGTGATGATTTTTCAACGAAGTTAATTTAATTTTCAGTCTTTCTAATTGATTTTGTTAAAATATGTTGTGAAACATATGATCAAGGAAATTGAGTATGAGTTCTACAATAGAGTGAGGATCACATTTAATTTCATGAAGGAAAAATTTGTTCATGAAATTAAGTGCAAATAAATGGGGAAATATTCTTTGTTGGGTGTAAAATTGGAGAATCTTTGGGGTGACAGACTAAAATCCCCAATTTGGTCTTAGTGTTTAAAAAGTAAAGCAAGAGTTAGCCTTCAGGTGAAGGGAAGTGGGAGTCGATATCTTCCTAGCCTAGCCACGGATTTAGGGATTAAACCTAAGATTAACCAATAATTTTCTATGCACTATATCAGGGTAGAGAATTAAAATTTCTCCTATTTGACACAATTCATATTAAAAAAATTTATCTCATCTCATTTCACCAAAATTTCATTATAGTGGGAAGGATGCATTTTCACATAAGAAATCTTCATTACCTAAACATAGTTCTTAGATTAGTATTTAATATTCAAAAGTTGCATTTCCATATTTGCTAATAGTTAAGTAATTTTGTTTGGTTGATATCTCAACATTCGAAATTAGTGACAGTGATTTTGTTTGATTTTCTATAAATTTCCTATTAAAATTTATCATTGCTAATTTACACCTCCCCATGGGATCGATATTTGGGCTTAAATAGAAAGTCCATTATTACTTAATAATGATACATATAATTGCGTAGAATCCCATTTTTAATTTCCTATAATTATATATATTTTACACAACTTACTTTTCATATAAGGATCAAGTTTTTGGCGCTGTAGTGATGTCAAATTTATAAATCCTTACATATAAAAATTTGCGATCAAGTTTTTGGCGCCGTTGCTGGGGTAGGTAACGGCTAAATTTAATTAAATTAAATAGTTTTGATAAATTAGGAAATTTAGAGAATATGTATATATATATACTATACAAATATATAAAAAAACAAAAAAAGAGAAAATATATAAAAAAATCAAAAAAGAAATTTAATTAGGATTGTATTTTTAAAGAAATTTTACCTTGTTTTATTTGTTTATGCGAAATATTGGATTTGAAGGTTTAGTACCTTATAGTTCAGAATTAGTGTAATATTAGAAAAATTTGAAAACATTAAAAAGAAACTAAGAGTTTGAAATAAATGGCGAATAATATAGAAAATCCAATAAATGAAAATCGACAAAGACCTTTAAAAGATTATGCGAATCCGTGAACAAATGAACTTCATTTAACTATTCAAAATCCTGAAGTTGCTGCTAATTTATTTGAGCTTAAACCTGCTATTATCCAAACGATACAAAAAATCAGTTTGGAGGATCACCTACTGAAGATCCTAACTTACATCTTGCTAGTTTTCTTGAAATTTGTGCTACATTTAACATGATGGAGTGTCTAATGATGTTGTTAGGCTTAGAATTTTTCCTTTTTCATTAAGGGATAAAAGAGTGTCTAATGATGCTGTTAGGCTTAGACTTTTTCTTTTTTCATTAAAGGATAAAGCCAAGGCTTGGTTAAATTCATTAGCAACCGAATCTATTAGAACTTGGGAAGAACTATAAAAAAAATTCTTGGCTAAATATTTTCCACCCTGGAAAACCGCTAAGCTTAGAAATGATATTACATCTTTTTGTCAGTATGAAGAGGAATCAATATATGAAGCCTGGGAAAGATTTAAGGATCTTCTTAGAAAATGTCCACACCATGCTTTACCAGATTGGTTATAATTCAACCCTTTACAGTGGATTGGTAGGATCATTAAAATCTATTATAGATGCTGCTGCAGGTGGATCATTAATGTCAAAACCTTTTGATGAAACATATTCTTTAATTGAAGAGATGGCTACTAACAATTTTTAAAGGCCCTCTGAAAGGGTAAATTCTAAGAGAGTAGCTAGTATTCATGATTCTGATGCAATGTTTATTTTGGCATCTCAAAATGCTGCTATTTCTAAAAAGATTGATCAAATAAGAGTGAACTATTCTCAAATACCCCCAGTATTAGAGGAAAATTCCTAGGACAGATCATTGATACTCAATCATCTTATGAAACTTTAAATGCTATAAATAATTAAAATAATAATCCCTATTCTAATTATTTTAACCCTGGATGAAAAAATCACCCTAATTTTAGTTCGAATAATTATAATAATTTGGTGTATCCATCTGGAAATCTGAACAATCAAGGAAATCTGAACAATCAAGAAAATCCTAATTTTTGACCTTATTATCCACCAGGATTTAACTCCAATCCTAACCCACAAGTTAAGGAAAATAAGTTGACAATGGAAAAAATGATGTTAAATATGGTAAATCAAATAAAAAATCAAGGGGCTACTATTAGAAATATTAAAAATCAATTATGACATATTGTGACTGCACTTAGTAACAGACCTTCTGGAATTCTTTCGAGTACTGTGAAAGTTAATCCAAAAGATCAAAATAAAGAGCAAATTAAAGCTGTGCAATTTCAAAGTGGAAAAGAAATTGAAATAAGAATCCAAAGAGAAACTGAAGTTAATGAAGAGAAGGAAGAAATGGAAAATGATCAACAGAAAAATGAACAAACACAGGTTCCTGTAGAAAAACAATTACCTCCGTTTCCTGAAAGACTGAAGCAGAAGAATAAAAATAAACAATTTACAAATTTTTTGGAAATCCTTAAGAAGTTAAAGATAAATATTCCTTTTGTTGAAGCTTTGGAACAAATGCCAAGTTATGCAAAATTTATGAAGGATGTACTAAATAAGAAAAGAAAGTTTACAGATCATGAGACCGTTGCACTCAGTGAAGAGTGTAGTGCTATTATTCAGAAAAAGCTTTCTGAAAAATTAAAAGATCCTGGTAGCTTTACTATACCTTGAGCAATTAGTGAAAAGTTTTATGAAAAGACTTTATGTGATTTAGGAGCAAATACCAGTCTTATGCCCTTATCAATCTTTAAATGTTTAGATTTGAGAGATATTTCCCGTACTATTGTAACTCTTCAGTTAGCTGACCGATCAATAACTTATCCAAAAGGAGTTATAGAGGATGTTCTAGTCAAAGTGGATAAATTTATTTTCCCTGTAGACTTTATAATATTGGATATGGAGGAAGATAAAGAGATTCCTATTATTGTAGGGAGACAATTTCTTGCAACAGGAAGAGCTGTAATAGATGTACAAAAAGGATAATTAATAATGAGAGTTAATGATCAAGAAGTAAAATTTAATATAGCAAAAGCTATGAAATATTCTGCAATAAAAAAAGATAATGAATGTTTCAGGATGGAAGTAGTTGAGTATTTAAGTAATGAACATTTTAAGAAAGAATTCAAAGATTAATTTAAGCAAGGTGAAATTTTTGAAAATGAAGATGAAGTTAAAGAAGAAGATTTGAATTTTATTCAAGGCAAATTTGAAATATTAGACTTGTTGGAAAATGATAGTAAAAATCTTATTCTTTCAAGTATTAAACCACCTGAACTTGAATTAAAAATATTACCTGCTCTTTTAAAATATGTATTTTTAGGAAAATCATCTACATTGCTTGTTATTATATCTTCCGAGTTAACTGAAATTCAACAAGAAAAGTTAATAGAAATGTTAAAAAAATATAAAAAGACTTTTGGATGGACTTTAGCAGATATTAAAGGAATTAGTCCTTCAATTTGTATGCACAAAATTTTATTAGATGAATAATATGAACCTAAAGCTGATCCTCAGAGAAGATTAAACCCGATAATGAAAGAAGTTGTTAAAAAGAGATTTTAAAATGGGTTGATACTGGAATTGCATATTCTATTTTAGATAGTGTTTGGGTAAGCCCAATTCACTGTATTCCAAAGAAAAGAGGAGTGACTGTTGAAGAAAATAAGAAAAATGAATTAATGCCAATAAGACAAGTAACTGGTTGGCGAATTTGCATTGACTATAGAAAATTAAATATGGCCAAAGAAAAAATCACTTTCCTTTACCATTTCTAGACCAAATGTTGGATAGATTGGCAGGGAATAAGTATTATTATTATTTAGATAGATATACCGGTTATCACCAAATTTCAATTGCTCCAGAGGATCAAGAGAAAACAACATTTACAAACCCATATGGAACATTTGCTTTTCGTAGAATGCCTTTTTGGACTATGCAATGCACCTGCAATATTTCAAAGATGTATGATGTCAATTTTTAATATTTTTATAGAACATGGAATGGAAGTGTTTATGGTTGATTTTTCAGTATTTGGAACTTCGTTTGAATTATGCCTTAATAATTTAGAAAAAGTTTTAGAAGTATGTGAAAAAGTCAATTTACTATTAAATTGGGAAAAATGTCAATTTATGGTTGCAGGAGGTATTGTACTTGGGCATAAAATTTCTAAAAAAGGCATGGAGGTAGATCCTGCAAAAATCCAAGTTATAGAAAAATTACAACCACCTACTAGTGTTAAAGGGGTAAGAATTTTTCTAGGACATGTTGGTTTTTAGAGGTGCTACATAAAAAAATTTTCAAAAATAACTAAGCCTTTATGACAACTTTTAGAAAAAGATACAAAATTTAATTTTAATGAAGAATGCATAAAAGCATTTGAATTATTAAAGAAAAAATTAGTCACTGCACCTATAATAGTACCACCTGACTGGGAAAAACCATTTGAAATAATGTGGGATGCTAGTGATTATGTTATTGGGGCTGTATTAGGACAAAGGTACGATAAAGTATTTAAGGATATATTTTATGCTAACAAGACTCTAAATGAGACTCAAATTAATATACTACTACATAAATAGAGTTATTAGCTATTGTTTATGCCTTTGATAAATTTAGACCTTATTTAATTGAGACTAAATGTATAGTGCATAGAGATAATTCTGCTATTAAATATTTAATGCAAAAGAAGGATGTTGAACCAAGATTAATTAGATGGATACTTCTATTGCAAGAGTTTGATTTTACTGTGATTGATAGAAAGAGAAATGATAATCAAATAGCTGATCATTTATCTAGACTAGAAAGAGAAATATTAACTAATTTTACAAATGAAATTTTAGAGTTGATTATTTTATCTAGAATAGAAATAGAAATATTAACTAATTTTGCAAATGAAATTTTAGAGAATTTCCCTGATGAAATATTATATAATATTGATGAAATGGATGTGCCGTGGTATACTGATATAGTGAATTATATTGTAAGTGATATTCTACCACCTGATATAAAAAATTCACAATTAAAGAAGTTTATATATGATTCAAAATTCTATTTTTGGGATGACCCATATTTATATAAACAATGTATAAAATTTATATATGATTCAAAATTCTATTTTTGGGATGAACCATATTTATATAAACAATGTAAAAATCTTAATTATTAGGAGGTCGTGCTATATGAAGAAACTCAACAGAAAATTGAAAGATGTCATGATTCTAAATTTAGAGGTTATTTCAAAACAAATAGAACTGCATATAAAATTTTACAAGCTGTATTTTATTGGCCTACTATTTTTAAAGATGTTAATGAATATATTAAAACGAGCGATAGGTCAACGCATAGGAAAATATATCTAGAAGAAATGAAATGCCTCTAAATTACTGATTGGAAGTTAAAATTTTTGATGCGTGGGGATTATATTTTATGGGATAATTCATGCCTTCATTTGGAAACTTATATATATTAATTGCTGATGATTATATGTCCAAATGGATTGAAGCCGTTGCTGTACCTAGATGTTGATGCTCGGAGTGTTTCTAAATTTTTAATTAAGAATATTTTTACAAGATATGGAATGCCGAGATTAATTATTACTGATAGAGTATCTCATTTTAGGAATAAGAGAATCAAATACTTAATTAAGAAATATGATACTATGCATAATTTCTCTACTGCTTATCATCCTCAGATGAGTGGTCTAGTAGAGATATCAAATCATGAAATTAAATGCATTTTAGAAAAGGCTGTAAATCCTTATAAATTAGATTGATCTGCTAGACTTGACACAATATTATGGGCATACAAAACTGCTTATAAAACTCATATAGGAATGTCTCCACACAGACTGATATTTGGAAAAACATGCCACTTACCTGTAGAATTAGAGCATAAAGTATTTTGGGCTATTAAGGAATTTAATTTTAATCTAAAAGATGCTGGTGAGAATGTTTTGCAACTCAATGAACTTGAGGAGATTAGAAATGAAGCATATGATAATGCGAAAATCTAATTTATTACAACTCAATGAACTTGAGGAGATCAGAAATGAAGCATATGATAATGCAAAAATCTTAGCTCAATGAACTTAAGGAGATTAGAAATGAAGCATATAATAATGCAAAAATCTATAAAGAGGATAAACTTGAGGAGATTAAAAATGAAGCATATGATAATGCAAAAATCTATAAAGAGAAAATGAAAATATTTTGCAACTCAATGAACTTGAGTAGATTAGAAATGAAGCATATGATAATGCAAAAATCTATAAAGAGAAAATGAAAATATGGCATAGGAAGACTATTAAGAAGAAATTTGAACCTGGACAAGAAGTTCTATATATAATACAAGATTAAAATTGTTTGCAAGAAAACTGAAATCCAGATGGTTAGGGCCATTTAAAGTAATTAAAGTCTATCATTATGAAATTATTGTGATTAAAGATCCTAATACTGGAAAGATATTTAAAGTTAATGGGCATCATTTGAAACATTATTATGAACGACACATACCACATTTTAAAGAAGTTTTAATGTTAAGTCAATCCAACTAAACAAAAGGTTTGTCAGGCTGACGACATTAAACCAAGCGCTTTATGGGAGGCAGCCCATACTTATATGTTTATGTATTACTATTTAGTTTGTTAAGTGTCTTATATATTAGTAGATAATAATCCCACAATTGCATTTATTAGAAATTAAGCCTAATATTGATATTGGAAGAAAATTTGAGATTTAATTGAACAAAAAATAATAAAAAAAATACAAAAATTTGGCCACTGGCGTCGACGACGCCCAAGGAAATTGATCTCAATGCCGGCAGCGCCCCTCGAGAGCGTTAGCGGCGCCGAGGATGGTTGGACGGTTCCTGCGACTTTTGAGGGACTTTGGAGAGATTTCGCTCCATAATAACCGCCAAGAGATGTTTTTAAAGTCCTAAAAACTGCCTAGGACACCTAGAAACTTCCTATTTTCGTATTCCATGGCTTCTAATTCCAGAAATACTTCGAGGTATGAAGTTTTTAATAGAAGAAAGTTTATTAGTTTCGACGCATAAAGATTATACGATAAAATTATTATGAAGAAGAGATTGATCAAAGAAAGAGGATTTGTTAATCATGGGTTGATCAATCCAAGTGCTCCAGTTGACTAGATCATTCTGTAAAGGCGATGGGAAGTTCTGTGTTACACTACCACTGCGGTTGTTATACCTGTAGTGAAAGAGTTCTATGCAAATCTATATGGAATTACCCAAGGAGTTATCTTCGTTCAAGGTAAGGCTGTACCATTTCCTCCTGCGAGGATTAATGAATTGTGTATGATAGAAAATATTCCAATCTGTCATTATGCAAATTTCATTCCTACGCGAGATATGATGCAAGATATTTATAATTGTCTGATGGATGAAAGTGATATGTGGGAAGTACGAGATGAAGGATGTATTAGTTTTCCTACTTCATCACTTAATCCAATTTCGAAATAATGGCATTTCTTTATTTGTGCAAAATTACTCCCTACTATGAAGATTAGTAGAGTCACCAAGGAGAGTGCTATTTTAAACTAATGCATTCAAATGGAGAAACCTATTGATGTAGGTTCAATTATATTTAAATATGTGATGGGAATCATTATGAATGGGCCAATTTATGGACTTGCGCATCCTTCAATAGTTTTTATGATTTGCAGTCAATCCCAAGTGCCATATGAAAGTTAGGAAAAAGTTTTACTACCATAGAAGCCTATGATTCCTATTGATGATCAGTACGCTGGTAATGGAAATGAAGCAATAAAAGCTATTATAGATTATTCTTCACATGCTTCATCTCCATTAATGCAACCAGTAGTTGGAAGTTTGCTTGCTTTAGAGAAGAAAATGAAGAAAATTGAAAGAGAACTTCAGAGCATTATGAATGCAGTAGGAGATCTCAAGTACCTTTTTGATCACCTAGATTGGAGAATGAAAGAGAAATTTTGATCACATAGGAACTTTTGAAGCAGGATTAGTTCGGATGTTTAAAGAAAAGGGGTAGATCAAAGAAAATTCGACAAATCAATTCCCGTACCGATCCTTCTACAACATATATGTTTATTACCAATCTATGGGAGATATTAGAGGAGGTGAAAATACTGAAGATGAGGCTGAATGATTAAAGATTGTGAACTCTTTACTTGCTTAAAAATGTTAATGTGTTTTAATGTAATTGTATGGATTTGGTTAGGTTTGATTTGGTTTATTTTTGCTTTAGAATTCTGAACTTTGATTATGTGTATAGTTTTGTGTTAGCGTTTAGTGTTATGGCCTGATTTCGACACTGATTTATTATTAGTTCATTTAATAGGTATGAATTTGTGAAATGTGTCTGTAAAAAGTGTATTTTCATATATAAAAGATAGTTTATTGTTGTTTATGAAAATGATTGTTTGTGAAATGTGTATTTATGAATTTAGATAAAAATTTGTGTTTAAAAATACTAAAATCTTTGGAGAAAATTGAAAGGAAATTGAAAATTTGAAAAATCAAAATAGTGAATTTTTGGCCTTCAGCCCCGACAGCGCCCTCGACCCAAGAGCAGCGAATTAACCTTTTAATTCAAGATTTTCATGGCAAACCTCTATTTTTACCCCCTTAAGTCACCTTCAACCTTCAGTTTTGCACCTAGGGCTTCATTTTGGGCTGATTTGAGGCAATTTTGAGGCAAAGAAACTTCAGATTTCATCTTCTTTAAGTAAGAGCTATACTTTAAAGTAAAATTTTTTTTGATTTTCACCAAAGATTTTTCTCACATTGACTAAATTTGAAATTTTGAAATTGGATAAATTTTGAGAAAATGCTTTGGTGAAGAACTCTTACTTAGTCGATTTAAGTTTAAAGTAGTTTACATTTTGATTTTCGGAATTTTTGGGATTTATTCAGAATTTTTTAAAATTTTGTAGATTTCCTATGGCACATAGATCGAGTAAAAGAAAAGTAGAATATGATAAGCAGAGATTTATAGCTTTAGAGCTAGTGCTCGATTTCACAGTTTGCAAGAAAATAAAAAAGTAATTTAGGACCGAGGTCTTAAAAATTCGGGAGGAGAAGTTGAACGATTGATTATCGCTAGGGAATGAGAAAACTTCTGTTATTTTACTGCCGATGCGATAGCTGGGATTGTAATGGAATTTTATGCCAACCTTCCTGATGCTTCTGATGATTTTGTTTTTGTTCGAGGAAAAAGGGTGGAGTTTACTCCAAGAAAAATTAATGAGTTTTATCAGTTAGAAAATGTATATAGATGCCAGTATCATTCTTTTTCTGCTACAGATCAGGCTTTAGATGAATTTATTTCTTTTCTAACAAGTGAAAAGGGGCTTGAAAAATAAGAAATGGAGTTAAAGTTAACTTTCCCCTTTCTATGTTAAATGTAGTATCTAAAGCCTGACACTATTTTATTTTTAGGAGGATGATTCCAACGAATCATCATAGTGAAGTGACCAAGGATAGAGCCATCCTGAACTACTGTATTCAACAAGTGATGGATATAAATGTAGGATCTATCATTTATATGAACACTCAATCTATTGCTTTGGGAGAGACCACTGGTGGATTGGTGCACCCTTCTCTGATTTACACACTTTGTGAGCATGCAGGAGTTGATTTCAGACCTAATAAGGAGAGGATTGAGCCTTAGAGACAAATTATGCCTGCCAACATCAAGACTTATGAGTCCCATGTTGATTGGAGATCTGGAAGACAGGTCAGGGATATTCCTTCTACTTCTAGAACCCCTAGTGAGGCTACTTCAAGTAACCCCAGCAACAGCGAGTTGTTGGACTAGACGATGATTTAACATGGAGATATTTTGAGGATGGATCATAGGATGCAGAATATGGAGGGCAAAAATGCTCACACTGATGATCTGATTTGCCAGAAATTTGAATATGATGCTATTTATGATGATGCTTTACTGAGATATCTGAGGGGTGACCATACAGTTCAGTTCCCTATTCACCCTACTCATACTCCATATCAGCAGCAGAAGTTAGATGTTGATGATGAAGAAGATAGTGACTGGTGATCTTTTTGTTTGTTTGTTTGTATTTGTACTGTGTGATTGTATTGTTTGTGTTGTGATATTGTTGAAACTTTGTTTGTTATGTTATGTTAAACTGTAATGTCAAAAAATATTTTCATTTTTAGAATTTAATTTACTTTTATTGTTATTTTTAGCACTTTGTTATGTATTGTGATTATCTCTTTCTCAGCAAATTTTATATGTATTATGTGCAATTTAATATTTTTAGCCTTGCAGTACTTATATTAGCACCTGCAGCATTTCAAAATTTATGTTCAAAAATCAGAATCTCCAATATGTATGAATTTTTTTTATGTATTTAGTGCTTTCTTTTACCCTTCATTTTTAAAGCTCTTCATGTAAAAATCTTTTAAAAAATTTAAGTTTGGGGGG
>JXCR01089591.1:2417-16746 GCA_002079205.1 Phalaenopsis hybrid cultivar
AGTTAGGTAATTTGGAGGTGCCTAGGGGCAAAAGACCAAGTTAGGCATTTCACATAGAATTGGATAGATATCCATTCTAAATGAACCATGGATTAATGTATTGTGAAGATATGGTGTACCCTAATTTCAAGTCAATACCCAGGGTCAATCCTAAAGCAAGTAATCCTATAGGGATTCTTCTTGAATTCTCTTATAATGATCTTACCTACTAAATGCTAGAGGTTAAGATCAATATGTGGAATTTCAAGTTGAGTAAAAAGAAGAGTTTTGAATTTCTAATGGTGGGGGTACCTTTTCTAATTTTCTAAGACTAGTCAATAGGAAAGTCCTATGGCTAGACCTTGGCTACTAAAGAAGTTTTCTAGACCTCAACCAAAAGTGAGGTCAACAGTAGGGTGTACATTGAGTGGGAGTTCTGAACGTTGTCCAATAAGGCCATAAAGCTTCTAAAAGTTTACTATACCAATCTCTTTTGTTTTTGTCCAATGCATTTTTTAAGATTTGCACGAGTGTTTTGTTGAAGGCCTCGACCAGGCCTTTTGCACTGAGATAATAGATCGTAGAGTACCTCCAGTTTATCCTATATTTTTTTGATGAAGTTGTTGATCTTTCTGTTCTTGAAGGTTGTCCCATTATCGGAAATTACTCTACACGGTACACTAAAATGGTAAACGATCGAACTCTTGAAAAATTGCAGAACATGCTGTGTTGTAACCTCTCGTAACAACACTACCTTTGCCCACTTGGAGAAGTAATCTGTAGCGGCGAGAATAAATCTATGTCCCTTAGAGGATGGAGGGTCTATCAGACCTATTATGTCTGTGCCCCAACACTTGAATGGCCACGAGGCAGTGGTTGGGTGTAACACATTCAGAGGTTGGTGTAAGACCACCCCATGCTCTTGGCAAAGGTGACACCTTCTAACTGTATCCATGCAATCGAATATCATTGCTAGCCAATAATATCGAAGTCTCTTGATCTTCATTTTCATTTTTGGCCCTGACCGGTGAGCACCACACAATCTAAAATGTACTTCTTTGACAATATTTTGCACTTCTGCTCTACTCTGACATCGCAACTGCATCTGATCGAATAATCTTCTTTAGAGGAAATCACCCACTAGAGCATATGACATGGCTCTTCTTGTGATGTGCTATGCCTTAGACTTGTACTCTGATAGCTTTCCAATTTGCAAAAATTCTATCAAAGTCTTACGTCAATCTTCATTGATGTTAGCAACTACATTCATCATTCCTTCTTTTTTTTTGAGTTTGTGTAAATTATCAAGGTTGATCTGAGACAAAACTCATCATCCTTAAACTACAATGTCAATGGAATCCTCTGATTGACATACCAGTTCCTTGATAAGCTTTCCTAGAGCATCGCCATGGGCGTTATCTCCTCAAGGAATCTGGTAAAGAGTCACATTGGGGATCTTTTCAGGAAGCTTCATTGTGTACCGGTGGTATTCTGCTAGCCTTGACTTCAAAATATTATATTGTCCAGCAACTTGTTCGATGACGAGTTATGAGTCGCCATAGATGGCAATATCTGTTATGTCCATTGAGATTACCGATTCTAACCCAGTGATCAATCCTTCATATTATGATTCATTGTTTGTACACGGCTATATCAGGTGATAGGAGATTCTCAGTATATCCTTATCTGTTGTGATGAAAATCAAACCAATTCCTGTTTTCCAAGGTATAACCATTTCTGAACCTTTATCTTTTCTGGCTAAAGAAGCCCCAACAGATTACATTTCCCATTGCCTGGCGCTGGACAATTCTATTTGTAGTATCTATTCATTTGGTAATTCATCATTAAGTGGGGACCCAGTTGGAAGTGAGTGCTCTGCGAGAAAATCTGCTAAAATCTATCCATTGATAGTGCAAAGGGGAACGAAAGTTATATCAAATTGTAATAAAATCATCGACCACCTTGCTAAACATCCAGAGAGTGTTGGTCAGGTCATGAAATATTGCAATGGATTAAATTTCAAAATAAGGGTAATTTTATGAGAAAACATGTAATTCCTAAGCTTTTGGGCAGTGAAAATTAAAGCTAGACAATGCTTCTCAATAGGAAGATACTTTACCTCTGTCGATATTAGACGACAACTCAAGTGGTATAGCATATTTTCCTTTCCCTTGTCATTGACCCGAGCCAACAAGGCTCTGAGAGAGTTGTCTAAGGCCGCAGTATAAAGTATCAACAGTTTTCTTAGGATAGATGCTGCCAAAATATGAGGTGTCATTAAGTATTATTTGACGTCCTCAAAGGCTCGCTGGTATTTTTCTTCCTAAATAAATTTAGCGTCCTGTTTAACTAATGTCAAGAAGGGTAACACCTACCTGAGAGATTAGAAATAACGCGTCTCAGATATGCCAACTTTCCTTGGAAGGAGCGTAGTTATTTCAATGTTTTGGTGGAGGCATTTCTAAAATAGATTTAATCTTATCCGGTTTGATCTCGATTCTAACATGACGAACAACGAATCCTAAAAATTTCCTGGAGGTGACGCTGAAGGTGCACTTTAAGGGATTCATTTTGAGATTATATTGTCATAATCATTCAAACACGATCCTCAAATCGTACAAATGGTCTTATTTTTGTTTTCTCTTGATGACCAAATCATCCACATAGCACTCCACTTGGTTTTGAATAAGGTCAACAAAGATCTTCGTCATCGCTCGTTGATATATTGCTTCAGAATTCTTTAACCTGAATGGCATCACTGTGTAGCAAAAGATACCGAACGATGTTCTAAGGGCTATAAGTACTGAATCTTCTGGAGCCATCTTAATTTGGTTATAACCTGACAATCCATCCATGAAAGAGAAAATTTCATGTGTCGATGCAATATCCACCATTAATTCTGGTAATGGCAATGGAAACTCATCCTTTGGACATGCTTTGTTTAAATCCCTGAAGTCGACAAATACACGGATTTGTCCATTATTCTTCTTAACTGGTACAATGTTGGCTAACCAAATGAGGTATTGCTCTCTCTTACAAAGTTATGGTCTATTAATTTCTTTACCTCAGCAATGACTTGTTCCTCTATCTCGAGGCTCATTTATTTGGGGGCTTGTTGTACTTGGGTCAGATCTTTGTCCACCCTGAGTTTATGAACTGCAACTTCTGCTGACAGCCCTGACATTTCATCATAAATCCATACAAAACAATCTTTAAATTCTGGCATAATTTTATCAATTTTGTGGATTCTTTCTCATTGAGTAGAGAGCTTATAAAGTGGGTCGGGGCCGCTCCTCTGTCCCGAGGTTGATTTCTTTTAATTCAACCACTGTTGGCTTAATCTCTTCTTCAAATTCCAGTAGAGCATCATCTATTAACTGATCTTGATAGTCATCCTCTACATCCATACAATCCTCTTTCAATTCATTATTAACAACCATTCAAAATTTCGAGTCATCGACTGGTCCTACAGTTCCAAATCCAGGACCTTCTTTTGAGTTTGGGGTTCGACTTTTAACATTTCACAATTTTTCAAAAAGTTGTAGCTTATCTTTTGGCATTTGTTTTGTTACATATCCCTATTGAATTAATTTTTGTACACAAGGAGAAAAGTAACTAAAAGGTAATTCCATTAATTCATTAAAATCCTCTTCTAAATTTACAAGATTTTCAGAACTAGTAGAAGGGGAAGCACGAAAAAACTTGATTGGCTTTGAACCAATGCTACAGACTTCCTTGACCTATAAACTCTAAACCTTTTGAGGGTAGATTGGAGTAAGGGGTCATGGCATTCACATAGTGGTTGATCTTTTCATACATCGACTCATATTCATTTTTTTCACATCTTCCAAGGAAATTTCATACTGTGGTTCCTTCTATTTTATCATCATCATTTCCTCATCGGTGCTTTCTTCATTAGAAATTTCTTTCATATCGATGTTGATGGTCGGTCTAGTCCATTCAACAATCATGTTGGTTCTTTCTCATCTACGTCTGCGGCCTCAATCTCGGTTGTATGGGCTAAGAGAACCTCTACCATCTTGTTGTGAGGAAACGGTAGTGATCGTCGAAGAAGAGTTGAATGTTCTCTTATTTGTGATTCTTGTAAATCTTGTACTTAATTTTCCATAATTTCTTGGGAAAAGATATTTCTCTTTGGAGGTGCGTAGTATGCGGCGATATCATGGATACCTACTTCATGAACTAAAAATGATTGTAAATCTCCCTTGATACAATGATCTAGCCCTTCTTTGAAATATTTGATACATTGGTGTAGAGATGAAAAAACCGTATCATGCTCGTGAATCCCTGGTCGTCCAAGTAAAGCTTTGAAAAAATCTTTGCATCGATTATGTGGAATTTTATAGTTATTACTAGTTCTCCAACTTTCATTAATAGTGTAAATGATCCAAGGGCTCTTTCTCCCTTATAATCAAATCCTCTTAACATCATTTTATCGGTTGTAAGCTCTTGAGCATCAATTTCCAAATATGTCAATGTCCGTAGACTCATTAAGTTAAGCGATGCTTTCGGATCTACCAAAACTTTGGACAAAACAAATCTGCCGATATTAACAAAAATGTAGAGCGATCGGTTATAGTCAAAAGTGTCGAGCAACTAGCCTTCATATATCTCAGACCGTTCTTTTAATGAGCAAACTTCATCCGAGGATGTGCTGACCAACTGAGCTAAGCAAATCTCGGGGTCTAGCAAGGTTGTAACCAGAGACTCTCTCATCTCCTTTGATAGGATTATAGCATTGTAAATGCTTAATTTGGTCAGCAACCTCCTAAGATGAGCGAGCATATTATATTCCACTTTATATAATCCTCTAATCTTCACTTGGTTATGTGGTTCTTCCACTTGCAGAGGTGGAGGTAGCTCTTCTTGAGTGACTATCTATTTTTATTTATCCACTAGAGCTGACCTCGAGGGTAACACTTTCCCACTCCTTAGATTTATCTCTGTGATTTCTTCTTCCTGAGATGATATAGGCAAAATTTTTGGTTTCTCTCCTTCTTCATTGGAGAGATCCAAGTTGATAGCTAGTGGTGCACCGTAGCAATCAAGGACTGGCTCCTGAGTTTTGGTGCTATCATAACTGGTGTTATCGATATCTTTAGCATTCTTGTTAACAGGTTCATCGGACTTAAGTACGATTTGAGGATCGGCTTGGGAATCAAAATCAGAGTTAGATTGAGCAAAGTCAGTTACATTATTACTAAAAATAGTTAAAATTTAGCTAAAATAATAATCATTATATTCATAATACCCCGATGGGGCAAAAGATAATCATACGTGGTCAAGGGTTTGGGGATTTTCTTCCCCGAATTCGAGACAACCAATCTAACAGAGGCAGCCCCTATCCTACCCCCCACACTATCGGTTTTCACGACATCGTTCTTCTCTTTCTCTTCTAGTTGCAATGGTTTTTATGAAAAAATCTCCATCTTGGGCTGAGCGGGCTGTAGACTCTGAGTGGCTGCCAAAGCCAAAGCGGTCTGAATCTGATCTAGTATCTTCTTAGATGACTTGCTCCAAACTGTGCTCCATCAATCTTTTTCTGAGTACAGATCTATTGGAGTGATTGGCTTGGTTGAGATCATTTTTTACAGAACCTTTTTCAAGTTTTTTAATTATTCCTTCGGGATCGTTATATTTCCTTCTTTAAAATTCCTCTCGAGCCAGTCCTTGAAAATGAGAATGTTCTGCCTGCATCTTTATTGCTTCTTTTCCCTTATTGACCGTTGCCACTATCCCACACTTCTTCCTGAATATCCTGGTTATCCTGGTCTTTTCTAACTTCTCTTGGGAATCCATATGCTTGACTTCCTCTTGTAAACTGCTGGCTTTGTTTAGCAGCTTCTCGAAGGACTTAGTGGTGAGCCCCTTAAGCATGAAAGTTACTGGCCCATGGATACTTTTGAGTAGAATCTTAATCACATGCAGTTTCTGTAGTTAAAGTTCACATTTCATGCTAAGGTTTCTCCACCTCAAGATGTACTCCACTAAGGTTTCTTTAGGATTTTGCTTCTCCTCTACGAGATCTCCAATAGAAACATGATGATGTGCTCCAGCAAACCTCTTCACTGAATTGTTCTAACCCGACAAATTTATGACCGATCCGTTGAGTAGCTCGACATACTAATCAAATAGAAATCCTGATAGGCTGCTAACAAATCGTCGGAAGAGGAAAAGCTTGTTACCTTCGGTCTACCCCTTGAAATCAATGCACCACCCTTAGATTGTGCTAAAGCCTTCTGAACTTGTTTGACCAACTGTTAAATATCTTTTTATAGTATGGAACTCGGTGAGGAATCCTTCTTTTGCTAGTCCTCCCCGTTGGCGGAGGCAAATTCTCTCCTTTCATCGGTAAAATGAATTATTTCCGGCTGGTTGACTCTTGGAGAAGCTACTTACTGCAATTGGGATTGTCTGTGAATTGTAGCCATGGAGACCATGGTGGCGGCCATCTCCTCCATTCTATTTTTCATTTGACTAATTTGTTCATCTCTTAAGAAAATGGCCCTGCTCAAATCATCCGTGACATTTCCTTCCAAGAGAGGTTGGGCACCACGCATGGATGTAATAGATCTAGTCTCGATGACATGAGCATTCAAGAATATTCATCGAGAAAATCATTAAAATCAAAATCTTCACCATCATCGATGGCTAATGAGTGCTCTTTCGCTAACTCAAAATTTTCAGCCCTAAAATTTTCAATTTTCTCTTCAATAATCGCTTCCTGGATCGTTTTGAGATCTGGAGGATTTTCCTAAACGTCCTCCACTTGTTCATCAAACTTGGTAGCAATATCTGTAACTATATCTGATATTTTACACCTTTGCTCCATTCCACATTCTTACTCTGATGGCTCGTTAAACTGTATTGGTACGGTGACCTTGGGTATCCATACCTTTTTCTTTTGCAGTGATGTCTTAGGATGAGGTGTCTCAACAGAGGCATTGGTATGTCGAAAAGAGGCATGCTCCCCATGGTGCAGGCCAAATACAATAATGGGTGATTTCTTTATCCTCTCCCTCTATGGGGTTGACTTACTAGCAACAATTGATGGTATCCTTGGACCCAGACGTAACTTGATCGGTCGACATCTTACAGACCCTGGAATAGTAGTAGTAACACAATCTCTAGTAATAACGGCAGTATCAACTTGACTTCCCAAATGAAATCTGATGGGAATACAGGCTGACAAAGCTTAAGTTGACTTCTAATGTTGCCGTACAGATTTGACATCCCTTAAAATCTCTTTCTTCATTTGAGGGGACACTGCGCATACCACTCTTTTATGTAGCTCAACGACTGAACATCCTTCTCTAGTGGCTAATCTCTTGAACATTGTACTGATTTTTGTCATAGGAGAGGGCTTCTCGCTCTTCTCACTACAACCATAAAATGATGGTAAGGTACCAACGATCATTTGAATACTTTCATATTCATTGGTATTCATTAAATGGTGAAACCTGCTTCCTCGCTGATACACCTAAAATATATAGTATTTTTAGACACATTTTTATAACTATTTCTGAGATATTGTACTTTAATGGAAGGTATTTTTGTGTTTTTCTTGCAGTTACAAGTAAAAATGGAAAAAAAGCTTAAAGGAGTGAAAAATGATCAAATTTGGAGCAAAAAGGTAAAAAATTGTGCAAAAGAGTTTTGGCGCCTAAGCGCTAGATCCGACTCTTAAGCGCCGGTTAAACAGAGAAGGTCGTGCTTAAGCACCGAGACCCCGCGCTTAAGCGCTAGTGGCAGCTACTAGGCGAGTAAAATCAATTTTCACAAATTTCAAAGAGGTTTTTGAGGCACCCATTGGCTTAATAGGTGGTTGTAACAACCATGGACAAAAGTTATCATGAAAAGTGTCTCTTGGGCAAATACATCGAATCATGACACATTTTGAAGAGATCCCAAGGTACCTCTTGAAAAACTATAAAAGAAAGTAGAGAGGACTTAGAAAAGAGTCCTGAAAATATTGGCAAGTTTTGAAAGTTCTTTTCTAGGGAGTTAGTTTGGAGAGATTTTCAGGAAAAACTTTTTATTTACTTTATCCTTTTTGTTATTTTATTTTGAGTGATTGTAAAAGAGAAGAGATTCAAAGGAACTTCAAGAGTTTGGTGGAGGACTTGAGATGAGTTTTTATCTTTTTGTTTTAGAATACTTTTGGTTTTAATCAAGACTTGTTGTTGGTTTGACAATGATTTCTTCTTTTAAATTAAAGTGTGGTTTTGTTTCCTCCATGGATTCTGAATAGTTTTCTTTATCTTTCTTCTTAAAATGATAAGTAATTAAGTTTTGGATGGAAGTTGTGGAGAGTATTGATCTTTAATGTTGGAAGAAGTTGTGATTTAAATCTATGCACTTCATTTACTTCTTGATTAGGCCAATCCAAATGTTAAAATTTATTGTGAGAACATGTAAGAACTGGGCTGGTATTGTCTCAGTCAGCAATTGGGAAAAATCATATGAGGTTGTATGAATGAGAATGTAGTTCATATGATTGAGTGCAAATAAATAGAGAGAATCGCATGAGGTTGTATGAATGAGAATGTAATTCATATGATTTAGTGCAAATAAATAGGGAAATAATCATTATGGATGTAGACGTTTATTATTGAGTGCAAATAAATAGGGAAATATTCATTGATGGGTGTAGAGTTAGAGGACTTTAAAGTTAGTGCAAATAAATAGGAAAATATTCATTGAAGGGTGTAGAGTTAGAGGACTTTAAAGTGACATGTTAAAGCCCCAACTTGGTTTATTGTTTACGTTCTGATACGAGAATGTTTAAATGGAGGGAAACGTGGGAACTCTAGAGTAAGAGCTAGTATCTTCCCTGCCTAGCCGGTCTTCAGAACTATTCAAACTTTAAATTAGCCAATGTTTTTTATAACATCTAGTAAGGGTAAAGAATATTATTGCTCCTATTTGGCACAACACAATTTGCATACTTCCACACAGAAGTCCTATACTTATTACTGATTCATGATAAGAAGAAATATATTTTCATATTAAGTACATTTTTCTACAAAAACTTTAGTTATCTTTATATTGTTTCATTAAAATATCAAAAATACCAAAAATATTTAAATTTTAAATTCTTACAAAAATCATTTTTAGTTTAAGTAATTATCTTTTTAAAAATAGAAAACTTTCTAAAAAGTGCATATTGCATAATTTTTCCTGTGGGTTCGATATTCAGGTCTTAATCAAAAAGTCCTATATTACTTGATAACGAATACTCTTGTGGGTTCGATATTCAGGTCTTAATCAAAAAGTCCTATATTACTTGATAACGATACGTATATGTGGGTTCGATATTCAGGTCTTAATCAAAAAGTCATATATTACTTGATAACGATACGTATACTTTTATTTAGTATCACAATATATATAAATTAAAAGTTAAATTCTTATTTTTCTTTAGGATCAAGTTTTTATATCCCAATATAAATATATATAAATTAAAAAGTTAAATTCTTGTTTTTCTTCAGGATCAAGTTTTTTGTTTTGTTGCAAAATAAGGAAATATAATTGAAAAATAGCATCATAACTATTGTTATACTGTGCATAAGCATTGAGTATCCAGGGATCAAGGTTTTGGCGGTGTTGTCTTGGAAGAAAACTAAGTAAATTTCTATTTTTAGAAAGTCTTATTTAAACTTTAAATATTATATCTCATTTGTATGTTTATTTTATTTTATTTTTATTTTATTTTAGTATATGCGTAGTTCAGGTTCTGAAGGACTAGTGCCCTACTATTCTGAATTAGAAAGAACTATTAGAAAAATTAGAAAAACCAAAAAAATTAAAATCTTGAAAAATACAAAAAAAATTACAGAAATGACAAACCGAAATAATCAAAATGCTTAAATTCATCAAGAGTTTAGACCTTTAAGAGATTATGCCAACCCTACTGTAGATGAACTTCTTTGTAGTATTCAAAAACCTACTGTAGTGGCTAATTCATTTGAGTTTAAACCTGCTATTATTCAAATGGTATCAAATAATCAGTTTGGGGGATCACCAACTGAAGATCCAATTTTACATCTTACTAATTTTCTAGAATTATGTGCTACATTTAAATACGATGATGTTTTAGATGATGCCATAAGACTTAGGTTTTTTCCTTTCTCACTGAGGGATAAAGCTAAGATGTGGTTGAATTCGTTAGCACCTGGATCTATCAGAACTTGGGGTGATTTAGCATAAAAATTCCTTGTTAAATATTTTCCACCATAAAAAACTGCGAAGCTTAGAAATGATATTACACACAAAAATTACTTGCTAAATATTTTCCACCATAAAAAACTACGAAGCTTAGAAATGATATTACATCTTTTAATCAATTTGAAGGGGAATTTATTTATAAATCATGGGAACAATTTAAAGAACTTCTAAAAAAGTGTCCACACCATGCTATGCCAAATTAGTTAATAATTCAAACCTTTTATAATAGATTAATTGGTTCTCTTAGATCTATTATCGATGTCGTTGCTGGTGGCATAATGCTTATGCATTAATTGAAGAGATGACTACCAATAATTTTCAATGGCCTTCTGAGGGGGTGAATCCAAAGAAAGTAGTCAATATTACTATGTTAGCAAATCAAGTTGCTGCAACTTCAAGGAAGTTAGACCAATTTGGAATGAATTTTTCTCAACCAATTTCCATGATTGAAGAGAATCTAGGCCAAATGGTAGATTCTCAAGCATCATTAGAAACTTTGAATGCCATAAATAATAAGCAACAATTTCAACAATTGAAGAGAATTCATTAGGCCAAATGGTAGATTCTCAAACATCATTAGAAACTTTGAATGTCATAAATAATAAATAGAATAACCCATATTCAAATTATTATAACCCAGGTTGGAAGAACCATCCTAACTTCAATTGGCCAAATTATTATAACCCAGTTTGGAAGAACCATCCCAACTTTAACTGGAATAACAATTCGGGTGGTAGGTTGGAAGAACCATCCCAACTTTAATTGGAATAACAATTCGGGTAGTAATAATCAGCAATGGGGTTGGAAGAACCTTCACAACTTTAACTGGAATATTAATTCGAGTGGTAATAATCAACAATGGGGAAACAATCAAGTAAACTCATTGGGAAACTGGAACAACCAAGGGAATAATAATTATAGATCTACTTATCCTCTACGAATTAACAGTAATACACAACTTAAGGATAATAAGTTGTCTATAGAAGAAGTGGTGTTACAAATGGGTAATCAGTTACAAAGTCAAGGAGCTACGCAAATTGTAAGTTCATTAAGTAATAGATCCTAGAGAACAATTCCTAGCAATACTGAATCAAATCTAATAGACCAAAATGAAGAGAAAGTTAAAGCTGTACAACTTAGAAGCGGAAGAGAAGAAATTGAAGAATCAAAAGAGGATGCTCTGAAATATTCCGAAAGACCTATTTCTCCAAAAAAAAAATGATTTAGAAAAACCAGCACCTCCATTTCCTCAGAGACTTCGACAAAAAAAGTTGGATAAGCAATTTTCAAAATTTCTGGAAATATTTAAGAAGCTTATAATCAATATTCCATTTGCTAAAGCCCTAGAACAAATGCCAAACTATGTAAAGTTTATGAAGGACATTCTCAACATAAAAAGGAAGTTTGAAGATAATGAGTCTGTTGCGCTTAGTGAGGAGTGTAATGCTATAATTCAGTAGAAACTTCCTAAAAAGCTTAAAGATCTTGGTAGCTTTACAATTTCATGTGCAATAGGAGATAGATTTTATGAGAAAGCTTTATATGATTTAAGTGCAAACATTAACCTTATATCATTATCAATATTTAAAAGATTGAGATTAGGAGAAATAACCCCTACTACTGTAACTCTGCAGTTAGCAGATCGTTCATTAACCTATCCTAAAGGAGTTTTAGAAGAGGTCCTAGTGAAAGTGGATCAATTTATCTTTCCTGTTGATTTTATTGTGCTAGATATGAAGGAAAATAAAGAGATACCTATCATTTTGGGGAGACCTTTCCTAGCCACAGGAAGAGCAATGATAGATCTAGATATGGAGGAAGATAAAGTGAACCTATCATTTTGGGGAGACCTTTCCTAGCCACAGGAAGAGCAATGATAGATGTGCAGAAAGTGCGTTAATGATCAAACTATTACTTTTAATATTTCAAAATCAATGAAATACCCTGCAAAAGGTAAATGTGATGAATGTTATAGAATAGAGGTTATAAGATGTCTGAGCGAATGCCATTTCAAGACTACTTATGAAGAAAAATCTGAAAAAAAAGATTTGGAACATGAGCAAGAAGTGGAATTAGATCAATGTGTAAACCTTTTTAAGGAACATTCAAGTTATGTTCAAGAAAGTTTTGAAATTTTGGACACGATAGATAAAGACAAATCATTTTGTCCATCTATTGAAAAACCTCCAGAACTTGAGTTAATATTACTTCCTGAACATTTAAAATATGCCTTTTTAGGAGATTCCTCTACTTTATCTGTTATAATTTCCTCGAACTTAACAAAGGAAGAAGAAGAAAAGCTGATAAAAATTTGGAAAAATTTTAAAAAAACTTTCAGATGGACAATTGCTAATATTAAAGGAATCAATCCTTCAATTTACATGCATAAAATTAATTTTCAAGAAAAATGCAAACAGGTTGATCCACAAACGAGATTAAATCTTTTTATGAAAGAGGTTATTAAGAAAGAAATTTTAAAGTGGTTAGATGCTGGAATTATCTACCCTATTTTAGGTAGTGCATGGGTTAATCCATTTCACTGTATTCCTAAGAAAGAAGGAGTAACTGTAACTGTGAATGAGCATAATGAATTAATACCTACTAGACAAGTTATAGGGTGGCAAATATGCATTGATTATAGAAAATTAAATCTCACGTTATAGGGTGGTGAATATGCATTGATTATAGAAAATTAAATCTTGCCACTAGGAAAGATCATTTTCCACTACCCTTTATAGATCAAATGTTGGATAGACTAGATGGGCATAAATACTTTTATTTTCTGGATGGATATAGTGGTCATTCTAGATCAAATGCTGGATTGACTAGATGGGCATAAATACTTTTATTTTCTAAATGGATATACTGGTTATCACCAAATTCAATAAATGCTGGATAGACTAGCTGGGCATAAATACTTTTGTTTTTTGGATGGATATACCGGTTATAGTTGGATAGACTAGCTGGGCATAAATACTTATGTTTTTTGGATGGATATACTGGTTATCACCGTACTTTTATTTTCTGGATGGATATACTGGTTATCACCATATTCAAATATCTCCTAAGGATCAAGAGAAAATAATATTTACCAGTCCTTATGGTATTTTTGCCTTTAGAAGAATGCCCTTTGGTTTATGTAATGCCCCTGCTACATTTCAAAGATGTATGATGACAATTTTTTGTGATTAATTAGAAAAGGGATTGAAGTATTTATGGATGAATTTTAAGTGTTTGGAACTTCATTTGACTCATGTTTCGAACATTTATCTAAAGTTCTTAAGCGCTCTGAAGAAATAAATTTAGTCCTTAATTGGTAAAAATGCCAACTTATGGTAGCAAGAGGAATTGTATTAGTTCATCAAATATCAGAAAATGGTATGGAAGTAGATCTTGCTAAAATTCAAGTGATCGCTAATTTACCTCAAATATCAAAAAATGGTATGGAAGTAGATCCTACTAAAATTCAAGTGATCGCTAATTTACCTTATCCAACAAAAATGTAAGGGAAATTAAGAGTTTTTAGGACATATTGTATTCTACAGGCGATATATTAAGGATATTTCTAAGATTGCTAAGCCTTTATTCCATTTATTGGAGAAAGATGCAATTTTCAATTTTAATGAGGAATGCTTAAAAGCTTTTAAATTATTAAAAGAAAAGTTAATCACTGCACCCATTATAGTTTCACCAAATTTGGAAAAACCTTTTGAACTTATGTGTGATGCAAGTGATTATGCTATTGGAGCTATTTTAGGACAAAAATATGATAAAATTTTCAAAGTTATTTACTATGCTAGCAAGACTCTTAATGAAACTCAAATTAATTATAAAACAACTGAAAAAGAGTTATTAGCAAAAGTATATGCCTTTGATAAATTTAGATCATATTTGATTGGAACTCATTGTATAGTGCATATAGATCATTCTGTTATTAAGTACTTAATGAAAAAAAAAGATACTAAACTGAGACTTATAAGATGGGTTCTTCTTTTACAAGAATTTGATTTTGAAATAGTAGATCNAAAAGATACTAAACTGAGACTTATAAGATGGGTTCTTCTTTTACAAGAATTTGATTTTGAAATAGTAGATCAGAAGG
>JXCR01089594.1:0-18846 GCA_002079205.1 Phalaenopsis hybrid cultivar
TTTGAGATAAGTGTTTATCTTTGTGACTACACTTGGTTTTTAATTTAGATTTCTTGTTTGTGAGCAAGATTTCTACTTTTAAACTCTTGTATGGTTGTATTTTCTCCATAAATTCTGAGAAATTTCTTTATCTTTTTCGTTAAAATGATAAGTAATTAAATGTTTAAAGGAAATTGTGTGAAGTATTAGATTTCAATATTGGAAGAAGTTGTAATAATTCAAGACTTCGCACTTTATTTACTTCTTGATTTGGTCAATTAAGATGCTAATACCTGTTGTGATAACATATAAGATCTGAGATGGTTTTGTCTCAGTCAACAAATGGTTGTAATCACATATTGATTTCATGAATGAGAATGTAGCTCATGGGTTTGAGTGCAAATAAATAGAAAAATATATTTTAAAGGGTGTAGAATTAAAGGACTTTAGAGTGACAGACTAAAGCCCCCAATTTGATTTATAATTTTAGGTTTTGATACGAGATGTTATCCCGCAGGTGGAGGGAGAAGAGAGAACTCTGGAGTGAAAGCTAATACATTTCCTGTCTAGTCGGTTTTCAAGACTATTCAAATTATAGATTAATCAATGTTATTTATAATATCTCTAGTAAGGGTAAAGAATATTATTATTTCTATTTGACACAACACATTTAGTATACTTCCACAACTAAATTTCTATATTTATCACTGATTCATGATAAAAAAAAAGATATTTTACTTATATCGTCTTCATCTTGCAAGTATCTTAGCTAAGTTAATTAGTTGCTTATTTTATTTCAAATTAAACAAAAATTACAAAAAGAATTAGATTTTCATTCATAATTTATCATCTTAAGTTTGAGTAAGAATATAAATTGCTAAGTATTTTGTCATCTAAAACTAATCATTCCCGTGAGTTCGATATTCGAGACTTAATCATAAAAGTTTTGTATTACTTGATAACGATACGAATAGTTGCGTGGTATCTCATATTAAAATATTATAACTGCATTCATATTTGCTTCATAGTGAAAAATTTACCTAGCATTTATTTTTATCAAGTTTTTGGCAACCGTTGCAAATTAAGAATATATATTAAGAAAATTAATCGCATACATCGTATTTTACTTCTATCTATATAGAAAATCGGGATTAAGTTTTTAGCGTCGTTGCNAGACTTAATCATAAAAGTTTTGTATTCCTTGATAACGATACGAATACTTGCGTAGTATCTCATATTAAAATATTATAACTGCATTCTTATTTACTTCATAGTGAAAAATTTACCTAGCATTTGTTTTTATCAAGTTTTTGGCAACCGTTGCAAATTAAGAATATCTATTAAGGAAATTAATCGCATACATCGTATTTTACTTCTATCTATATAGAAAATCGGGATTAAGTTTTTAGCGTCGTTGTCAGGGAAGAAAGGAAAATAATTATTAGTAATTTGCAAAAATTTTCAAAAAGAAGTTTTTGGATAACAAAATTTTTAGTAAGTCTTATTTAAAATTTTAAGATTTATTTTAGGAATATTGTAGTGTTGTTTTTATATAAAATTTTTGTTTGTGTATTTTTATTTTTCACTTTATTTTATTTTATTGTGTTTTATAGTAATGTATGTGTGGTTCAGGTTCAACAGGACTAGTGCCTTATGATTCTGAATTCGAAAGAACTATTAGAAAAATTAAAAAATTAAAAATTACTGAAAAATTTTCAAGAAATAGCAAATCAAAATAANATTTTTATATAAAATTTTTGTTTGTGTATTTTTATTTTTCACTTTATGTTATTTTATTGTGTTTTATAGTAATGTATGTGTGGTTCAGGTTCAACAGGACTAGTGTCTTATGATTCTGAATTTGAAAGAACTATTAGAAAAATTAAAAAATTAAAAATTACTGAAAAATTTTCAAGAAATAGCAAATCAAAATAATCAAAATGTTGAAGAGTATAGATCATTAAGAGATTATGCAAACCCTATGGTGGATGAACTTGATTGTAGTATTCAAAAACCCGCTGTAGTGGCTAATTCATTTGAGTTTAAACCCGCTGTAGTGACTAACTCATTTGAGCTTAAACTCGTTATTATTCAAGTGGTATCAAATAATCAGTTTAGGGGAACACAAATTGAAGATCCAAATTTACATCTTGTCAATTTTTTAGAATTGTGTTACAGTTAAATATGATGAAGTATCAGATGATGCTATAAGACTTATATTATTTCCTTTTTCACTGACGGATAAGGATAAGATATGGTTACAATCGTTATCACCTGAATCTATCTATCAGAACTTGGAGTGATTTAGCAAAAAAATTTCTTGTTAAATATTTTCCATCATCAAAGACTGCAAAGCTTGACAATGATGTTACATCTTTTAGTTAGTTTGAAGGGGAATCTATTTATGAAGCATGAGAATGATTTAATGAACTCTTAAGAAAGTGTCCAAACCATGTTCTACCAGATTAGTTAATAATTCAAACGTTTTACAATGGATTAGCTGGATCTCTTAGATCTATTTTCGATGTTGTTGCTGGTGGTTCATTGATGTCAAAATCATTTAATGACGCTTATGCTTTAATAGAAGAGATAGTTACCAATAAATTTCAATGGCCTTCGGAGAGCGTAAATCTTAAGAAAGTAGTCAACGTTCATGAAATTGATGTTTTTGTCATGTTAGTAAATCAAGTTGTTGTAATTTCAAAGAAGTTAAATCAATTTGTAATGAATTTTTCTTAACCAATCTCCAAGATTGAAGAGAACTCATTAGGGCAAATGATAGATTCTCAAGTATTATTATAAACTTTGAATGTCATAAATAACAAGCAGAATAACCCATATTTAAATTATTATAACCCAGGTTAGAAGAACCATCCCAACTTTAATTGGAATAATACTACGGGTGTTAATAATCAGCAATGAGGGCACAATCAAATAAACCCATTTAGAAACTGGAACAATCAAGGGAAAAATAATTATAGACCTACTTATTCTCAAGATTTTAACAGTAATTCACAGTTTAAGAAGAAAAAATTGTCTATAGAAGAAGTGGTGTTACAAATGAAAAATCTGTTACATAGTCAATAGCTACAATTAAAAATTTTGAGAATCAACTTGGACAAATAGCAAATTTATTAAATAATAGATCCCAAGGAACACTTCTTAGTAATACAGAAATAAATCCAAAAGACCAGAATAAAGAGCAATTAAAAGCCGTTCAACTTAGAAATGGAAGAGAATTGGAAGGTAGAGTTCAAAAAGAGACTGAAGTTGAGAGAGAAAAGATTGAAGAATCAAAAGAGAACGCTCTGAAAGGTTTAGAAAGGCAAATTTCTCCATTTAAAGTTGATTTAGAAAGACCACCACCTCCATTTTCACAGAGGCTTCGACAACAAAGGTTGGATAAACAATTTTCAAAATTTCTGAAAATTTTTAGGAAACTTACAATTAACATTCCATTTGTTGAGCCTTAAAACAAATATCAAGCTATGTGAAGTTTATGAAGGATATTCTTAATAGAAAAAAGAATTTTGAAGATAATTGGATTGTTGCACTTAATGAAAAGTGCAGTGCTATAATTCAGAAGGAACGTCATGAAAAGCTTAAAGATCCTGGTACCTTTACAATTCGATGTGCAATATGAGACAGATTTTATGAGAAAGCTTTATGTGATTTAGGAGCAAACGTCAACTTTATTCCATTATCAATTTTTAAAAAATTAGGATTAAGAGAAATAACCCCTACTACTGTAACTCTACAGTTAGCAGATAGATCAATAACATATCCTAAAAAAGTTATCGAAGATGTCCTAGTGAAAGTGGATCATTTTATCTTTTCTATTGATTTCATTGTACTAGATATGGAGAAAAATAAAGAGAAACCTATTATTTTAGGAAAATCTTTCCTAGTCACTAGAAGAGTAATGATGGATGTGCAAAAATGAGAATTAACTATGTGTGTCAATGATCAAACAATTATATTTAATATGTTCAAATCAATGAATTACCCTGCAAAAGGTAAATATGATGATTGTTATAGAATGAATGCGATAAGATATTTAAGTGAATGTCATTTCAAAACAATTTATGAATATAAATATGAGATCAAAGAGTTGGAACACGAGCAAGAAGAAGAATTAGATCAACATTAAGATTTATATAAGGAAAATTTAAGTTATGTTCGAAAAAGTTTTGAAGTATTGGACACAACAAAAAAAGAAACATCTTTTTGTCCATCGATTGAAAAACCTCTTGAGGTTGAGTTGAAGTTGCTTCCTGAACATTTGAAGTATATTGTTTTAGGTGATTCCACTACATTAGCTATTATAATTTTCTCGAAATTAACTATTAAAGAAGAAAATTGATGAAAATTTTAAAGAATTGTAACAAAGTCTTTGGATGAACAATTGCTGATATAAAAGGAATCAGTCCTTCAATTTGTATGCATATAATTCATATGAAAGAGAATTACAAACACAGGGCTGATCCTCAAAGGAGACTAAATCTTATGAAATAAGTTGTTAAGAAAGAAATTTTAAAGTGGTTAAATGTTGGAATTATCTACACTATTTCAGATAGTGTATGGATTAGTCTAATTCACTGCGTTTCTAAGAAAAGACTGACTGTGCCTTTGAATGAATATAATGAGTTAATACTAATAAGATAAGTTACAGGATGGTGAATATGTATTGATTATTAAAAACTAAATCTCGCCACAAGGAAAGATTATTTCCCACTACCCTTTCTAAATCAAATGCTGGATAGACTAGCTGGGCATAAATACTTTTATTTTCTGTATGGATATATTAGTTATCACCAAATACAAATAGCTCCCAAAAATCAAGTGAAAATAACTTTTACCACTCCTTATGATACATTTGATTTTAGAAGAATGTATTTGATTTATGCAATACACCTGCTACATTTCAAATATGTATGATGGCTAATTTTTGTGATTTAATTGAAAAAAGAGTTGAGATTTTTATGGGTGATTTTTCAATGTTTGGAACTTCATTTGACTCATGTCTAAAACATCTATAAAAAATTCTTAAATGCTGTGAATAAACAAATTTAGTCTTTAATTGAGAAAAATGTCAATTTATGATAGCGGGAGAAATAGGTTTGGGACATCAAATTTAAGAAAATGATAAGTAAAGAAGAATTAAATTCAAGTGATCGTTAATTTACCTTACCCAACAAGTGTAAAGAAAATTATTAGTTTTTTAAGACATGTTGGATTCTACAGTCGATATGTTAAAGACTTTTAAAAAATTGCTAAGTCTGTGTCATTTACTTTAAAAAAATATAATTTTTAATTTTGCTTATGAGTGCCTAAAAGTTTTTGAATTATGAAAAGAAATTTAGTCACTGCACCAATTATTATTGCACTAGATTGAGAAAAATATTTTGAATTAATGTGTGATGCTAGTGATTATACTATTGGAGTTGTTTTAGGACAAAANAAAAAAAATATAATTTTTAATTTTGCTTATGAGTGCCTAAAAGTTTTTGAATTATGAAAGGAAATTTAGTCACTGCACCAATTATTATTGCACCAGATTGAGAAAAATATTTTGAATTAATGTGTGATGCTAGTGATTATACTATTGGAGTTGTTTTAGGACAAAAACATGATAAAATTTTCAAAGTTATCTACTATGCTAGTAGAACCCTTAATGAAACTCAAATTAATTATACAACTGATAAAGAGTTCTTAGTTTTAGTATATGTTTTTGATAAATTTAGATCATATTTGATTGGAACTAAATGTATTGTGCATATAGACCATTTTGCTATTAAGTATTTAATGAAAAAAAAAATGCAAAATCTTGAAACGAAGGTTCTTCTTTTGCAAGAATTTGACTTTGAAATAGTAAATAGAAAGGAAGCAGAGAATCAAATTGTTGATCACCTGTTCAGACTTGAATTAGAAAAACCATTCTATTTTAAAAAAGATAATAATGAACATTTCCCAGATGAAAAATTGTTCAATATTAATGAGTGGCGCGTTCCATGGTATACAGACATTGTGAACTTCATTGTTAGTGATATTATACCCTACTGAATGACATACTAACAGAAGAAAAAAATTTTATCTGAAGCTAAGACTTACTTTTAGGATGACCCATTTTTATATAAACAAGGGAATGATCTTATCATTCGAAGGTGTGTGCCTTTAGAAGATACTTATGAATTTATTTAAAAATGTCATAATTCTAATTTTGGGGGACATTTTGGTGTTCATAAAACAACATACGAAATTTTACAATCTGAATTTTATTGACCTATAATCCTTAGAGATATTAATGCTTATATCAAAACTTATAATCGATGTCAACGAATAGACAATATTTCTAGGAGGAATGAGATGTCCTTCAATTATGTATTAGAAATTGAGATATTTGATTTTTGGTGATTAGATTTCATGAGACCATTTATACCATCTTTCAAAAATTTATATATATTTTTAACAGTAGATTATGTATCTAAATGGATAGAAGTTATTGCTTTACCTCGATATAATGCTCAAAGTGTTGCAAAATTTTTAAGAACGAATATACTTTGTAGATTTGGGATGCCGATAGTGATCATAACTGATGGGGTAAGTCATTTCAGAAACGCAATAATGGAGAAATTATTCAAGAAATATCATATTAACCATAAAATTGATACTGCTTATCATCCTTAGACAAGTGGTTTCACTGAATTATCCAATCGTAAAATTAAACGAATATTGGAAAAATCTGTAAATCCAACTAAAATGGATTGGTCAACTAAACTTAACTATATTTTGTGGGCTTATAGGACTGCATACAGAACTTCTATAGGAATATCCCCATACAAGTTGATATTCGGGAAAGCGTGTCACTTATCAGTTGAGCTTAAGCATAAAACATATTAGGCGATTAAGGAATTTAATTATAATTTGAAAGATGCTGGTGAGAAAAGATTATTGAAATTAAATGAGCTTCAAGAAATAATGAATGAATCTTTTGAAAGTGTTAAGATTTACAAAGAAAAGATGAAGATGTGGCATGATCGAAGAATTATGACTAAAAATTTTCCGCCAGTGCAACAGGTTTTGTTTTATAATGTAAAGTTATGATTATTTCCAGGCAAATTTAAGTCCAGGTGAATGGGCTCATTTGTTGTGATGAAAATTTATATTTATGGAGCTGTGGATATTAAAAATCCTAAGAATGATAAAATATTCAATGTAAATGGTCATAAGCTGAAACCCTACTTTTTAAGTGACCAACTTAAATTAAATGATTTTTTGATGTTGGGTCAACCAGAATAAGCACTTATTACAACAGGCTGACGACGTAAAACCAAGTGATCTGTGGGAGACACTCCATAATTATTTGTGTATTTGCTTTCATTACTATGTTGTTGTGTGTGATTTAGAAAATTCTGGTAGTATTTGGATTTTATATTAAGTTAGTAATAATTTTAAGACATTTAAAGATGACTTAGACATGTTAGAACGAATGTTTGGACGTTAAGTTGACATGTATTAAATTGAGCACGAGCGCTTAAGTGTCAAGATATTTCGATTTCTAGAAGCTCTAAACTGCAAATTGGTTGGCTTCAACGTGTAAGAGCAGTTCTAAGGCGTGCCTAGGAGTTATGGGGGAGTTTTATGCCTATAAATAAAGGGGTATGAGTAGAAATCTCACCACACCTTCATTTAACCCTAAATTCTAAGTGAATAAGAGAATCTTGGAAAAATGTCATCTTGGGAGAGTGATTTGAAGGAGAAAATAATGAGAAAGAAGTTTATTAGTCAGAGTGCACAAGAGATGTATAACGGTTTTCTAGCCGTTAATATTGAAGGAATAGCGGAGAAAATCACTAAGATTGAGGCTAACGTGGCTTCAATTGAAGCAAAAGTGATGGAAGTTAACGCACATCTGGATCATNGCATGCATTAAATTGAGCACGGGCGCTTAAGCGTCAAGATATTTTGATTTCTAAAAGCTCTAAACTGCAAATTGGTTGGCTTCAACGTGTAAGAGCAGTTCTAAGGCGTGCCTAGGAGTTATGGGGGAGTTTTATGCCTATAAATAAAGGGGTATGAGTAGAAATCTCACCACACCTTCATTTAACCCTAAATTCTAAGTGAATAAGAGAATCTTGGAAAAATGTCATCTTGGGAGAGTGATTTGAAGGAGAAAATAATGAGAAAGAAGTTTATTAGTCAGAGTGCACAAGAGATGTATAACGGTTTTCTAGCTGTTAATATTGAAGGAATAGCGGAGAAAATCACTAAGATTGAGGCTAACGTGGCTTCAATTGAAGCAAAAGTGATGGAAGTTAACGCACATCTGGATCATATGAGATGACAACTAAAGATGTCGTTTAGCCATACAAGTTTTATAGAAGAAGCAGAGAAGGTCATGTATCTAAAGAACAAATGGATTGAAGAAGATTCAACCAAAGTTATTAACCATCGTCCGTTCTTTCATATATACATTCCAAATGCTGAAAGAGAAACTAACGATAGGCCAGAATTTATTCCAACAACTAGAGAATGGAATTAAATTCGTGATTAAGTTCTTTGTTTAGTGTTTTGAGTGCTTAATGTTGTTTGTTAATGTTAAGAGTGTTTTAAAGTGTTTTTATGTGTTAAGTTTGTTTAGAGTTTGCATTAGGAATTTTCTCTTCCAAGACTACTTGGATTGAGAATTTATGTATTTAAAAATGTTTGTAATAGTTTGTGAATGAATGTAAATTTTTTATTTGTGAAAAATTTTGTGAATTTAGTAGTGAATCAAATTAGCTTAAATTGGTGAAATTTTGAGTTAGAAGAAAGCAAGAGCGAAGAAAATAATATATTGAATGTTTTTTAGACAATAGAGGGTTGGTTGATTTGAGCTAGAGTGCATTTCACTTAAATGGAAAAAATAAAAAATTGTGCACTGGCGCCTAAGCGTCGAACTATTCGCACTTACGCGCCGGTTCATGAAAACCGATTCGCGAACGGTTTTAAGTGAATTTTGGGTCCGAAAATCTCCACTTTTTCCCCAACTTCATCTTATACCTTCCGTTTTTTGCGATTTTTAGGCTAGGGCATCACCTATTTTGAAGATTTCTTGGTGAATTCAAGCCAAATTTGTTAGATTTGATCTTCTTGAGGAAAGAGCTTCACTTCTATACAAAAACTTTTGATTTTTACCATATATTTTAAGTACATTCATGAGCTACTCAAAAATCACTATTCTGAAAAATTTGAAAAAATTGATGGAAAATGCATAGATTTGTTAGTTTAAGCTTTTAAGAGTTGTGTTTTATGATTTGAAGTTGACTGTGGGATTTATTTTGAATTTTATACAAATTTTTAAAAAATAGCACCAAGAATGAAAAGAAACAAAGGAAAAGCTCAGCTCGATTAGAGTAAATTTGTTAGTTCGAAAGCTCAGGATCGGCATAGTGATGCTTTACATACAAGAAAACTGATTGTTGAACGATGTTTCAAAAGTCCAGGAGGAGTCGTGGAGGAGTTGATTGTTAGTTGTCAGTGGGAGCAGTTCTATTATTTTTCTATTGTCGTCGTGATCTCTGTTGTGCGAGAGTTCTATGTGAATCTCTCGGAGGCTCATGAAGGAGTCATAGTGCGGGGGAAGGCAGTACCATTTTCTCCTGAGGTGATTAATCAGTTTTATCATTGTCTTCTAGTACTTTGTGTTTTTATGCAAACTATAGTCCTACTTAGGAGGAGTTAGACGAGATTATATCATTTTTAACTGCTAGGAGAGGATTATGGAAGATTACGAATGAAAAAAGAGTAAATTTTTCTACCTCGAAGTTGGATGCCAATGCCAACGCATGGCATTATTTTATTTCTGCTAGTCTACTTCCTACAAATCATCTGGGGGAAGTGACTCGAGAGAGAGCAACCCTGACATGCTGTATTCTCAATCTAAGCTGATTGATATTGAAGATTGATTTATGGAGTTATTACCAGTTCTGTCATTGCTGCTACTACCGAGGGTTTGGGATTTGCATCTTTGATTTTTGTTATGTGAGCAGACTGGTGTTAGATATGATAGCTGGTAGGAGATCCTACAGCCACTAAAGCTCATTACAGTGTAAATGTGAAGACTTACCAACATCATTCTCTTTTTGGTTGGAATAGTGGATTCTCTAGTAGTTCTGCTGCCTCTACTTCACAAGCTTCTACATCACGAGGTCAGTGTTCTGGTTCTGATATTCAGTCACACCTTATGGAAAGAATAGTTAATAATGTCATTTATACCAATGAAAAAGTAGCAAACTTAGAGCATTTTGTTGAGCATATGGATGAGTATATGAAAGAAGAAGTGATTATGAGGAGTACAACCCAGCTATGGAGCATCTCAATAGAGGTAACTGAGATGTAGTATTTCCTCAGTATCCTAGATATCCACCGTATGAGCCTACTGCTGCTTGGCGTAGTGATGATAGTGATGAGGAAGATGATGCTTAGTTGGATTTATGGTTTTGTTTTTTATTTTATGTTATTTTTTGTTTATGTATTATTATGAACTTTTGATGGTACATGTATTCTGTACTTTGTTGTTTACAGTTGAGATTGTTGAGATTGTTAGTTTTAGTTGTTGTGTTTTGTTTAGTACACCTACTGTAATGTATTTGGATTTTTGTGTGTAGTTAGTATGTTTGAGTGGTAGTAATTGTGTTTATTGTGTTGTTTTGTGGTATTTAGCTAGTGTTTGTTGGACTTAATTTTAGAATCTTAGAAAGGTTTAGAATTTAGCTAACTCGTTACTTCAAACTGCATGTTTAAAATTTTCAATTTACTACCAGTTATTTTTCTTTATATTGTAATTGTGTTTGATTGTTAGTGTGTTTATTTGTTTTTCAGTTATACTCCACTGCATAGAAGTCTAATGAATCTCTATATGTTAAGAATTGAAATTTGATCAATTTAATTTTTTTACTCATTTTTCATTTTTTTTCTTGCATATTTAGGATATAAAAATTCATGTAAGTATGCTATAGTTAATTTTCATTCATATTTTTATATATGATGCTAAAATGTTTTATTTCTATTAAAAAATTTAAGTTTGGGGGATGAAAAATTTTTAAAAAACTTAAAAGTTTATTTGTTCTCAAATGTATTTCAAATAAATTTGATTTTGATTTTAAAAATGATTATATATATGAAGTTAAATTAAGAAAGTAAAATTTTGATTTTAGAAATGAGTAAGAAAATTTATTTAAAATTTATGGTGATGAAGAAAAACTTAGAGTTAAAAATTTTTAGTGAAGAAAATGCTAAACATAGTGTATCTATCTTTATTAAGAAAAATTATATTTTTGAAACTTTAAGAAATTTTAATCTTCTATTTTTGATACTTAAATTTCTTTTATTAAAAAAAAATTTTAAAACTATTATTATATTCATAAGTAAAAGATTTATATCAGGACTTTGTTTTAGGAAAGGAGAAGTGGAATTCAAAACCATTAATGGTCTATCCAGATATAGTATTTTTTGCCTGAAAAAGAAAAAAAAAGGATAAGCTTGAGGACTAATGACTAATCAAAAATTGATTCCACATTTGATCTTTTTAAAGTATAAGATTTGAGAAACTCTTAAACTTAAAAATATAACATGGTAAGTAAAATTATTCTTAATAAAAAATTTTAAGTTGAGATAATAAAAAACCTAAATTTTATTTTTAGAAAATTTACAATATTTCTGAATTAGATAGGAACTCATATTTTAATATTTGTTAATATTAAAAATTTCTAAACTTAAGGTTGGTCTCATTTACTAATATTTTTTTCTAAATTGAACTACTATATTACTAATATACATTTACTTAAGTTGGTTTTTAAAGATTGAAAAGTTACTTGAGCACAAGTAACATCTTAAGTTTGAGAGATTTTGATAGATTTAAAATATATAGTGTTTTTATGCAAATTTTTATACATATTTTTGAGATATTGCGTTTTAATGAAAGGTATTTCTGTGTTTTTCTTGTAGGTACAAAACTTAGAGCAAAAATGAAAAAATATGCAAAATAAACAGGGGCTCCTAAGCGTCAGGTACCCCTTGCTTAAGCGTCAAAGTTAGTTATTTGAAGAAATATTATTGGAACGGAATTTTAAGAGGTGTTTGAAGCAACCCTTGATAAAAAACGTGGGAAATAACTTATGGATACGAAAATTCATTCAATTGGCTTATGAGGAGACATTCTAGAAGATTCATTGAATGAAGACACTTTTTTTAAGAGACACCAAGGCACCCCTTGGATTTTTATAAGAAAAGACTTAGATTATTCAGGAGAAGAGGCCAGCAACCACCCACCAAAAAGTTCACATTACCACAGCAGCCGCCGACCACCTTTATTTTATTTTATTTTATTATGAGTATTAGTTTGTATTGTAAGAGAAGAAAGAGAATTCAAAGGAACCTCAAGATATTTTGTGGAGATAATTTGAGATAAGTGTTTATCTTCATGGNACCGCCGACCACCTTTATTTTATTTTATTTTATTATGAGTATTAGTTTGTATTGTAAGGGAAGAAAGAGAATTCAAAGGAACCTCAAGATATTTTGTGGAGATAATTTGAGATAAGTGTTTATCTTCATGGCTACACTTGGTTTTTAATTTAGATTTTTTGTTTGTGTACAAAATTTCTACTTTTAAACTCTTGTGTGGTTGTATTTTCTCCATGAATTCTAAGTTGTTTTTTTTATCTTTTTCCTTAAAATGATAAGTGATTAAATGTTTAAAGGAAGTTGTGTGAAGTATTAGAATTCAATGTCGGGAGAAGTTGTTATGATTCAAGACATTGCACTTCATTTACTTCTTGATTTGACCAATTAAGATGTTAATATTTGTTGTGAGAACATGTAAGATCTGAGATGGTTTTGTCTCAGTCAACAAATTGTTGGAATCACATATTGATTTCATGAATGAGAATATAGTTCAAGGGATTGAGTGCAATTAAATAGAAAAATATATTTTAAAGGGTGTAGAATTAGAAGACTTTAGAGTGATAGGCTAAAGCCCCCAATTTGATTTATAGTTTTAGGTTTTGATTCGAGGTGTTAGCCCCCAGGTGGAAAATTTATCAAAATATTCTTATTTTCTTCATAGTGAAAAATTTATCTAGCATTTNCAAATTGTTGGAATTACAAATTGATTTCATGAATGAGAATATAGTTCATGGGGTTGAGTGCAATTAAATAGAAAAATATATTTTAAAGGGTGTAGAATTAGAAGACTTTAGAGTGATAGGTTAAAGCCCCCAATTTGATTTATAGTTTTAGGTTTTGATTCGAGATGTTAGCCCCCAGGTGGAAAATTTATCAAAATATTCTTATTTTCTTCATAGTGAAAAATTTATCTAGCATTTGCTTTGGATCAAGTTTTTGGCAGCCGTTGCAAATTAAGAATATCTATTAAGAAAATTAATCGCATACATCGCATTTTACTTCTATCTATATAGAAAGTCTGGATCAGCCAGCCAGCTTGGCATTTCAGAAGCGGAAGCGACGCAGAAGCAGGAGCTGAATCACGATTTCTTGTGAGGTTTCACAAGAGCAGGAGATCCTGAGTCAAGAATGGGTGGATCTACTAGGATCTAGCTTGGGGCATCACGAATCTACTGTTCTAGGGAGTGATTTCTAGATTTCTCTAGGCTTCTCACTCTCTTCCTTTGTGTAGAAGTTTACAGCATCTGAAGGAAGCTCATAAATTGTTGTCCTAAGTATATAGGGAGTCAGTTCAGATTATGATGTCTTCAAATCTCGTGAGTGGAGTCAATTTCCCCTTTGTGGGTTATATCTGAAGAGATGGTAGTGCTCTGGTTGTATCCTTCACCGAGGTAGTGATTGCATCTTTCCGTTTTACCTTCCCCAAACCCTCTCCTCTACACTCCTCAACTGTCGAACTCTTCCTCCATAACCCCGATACCAAACCATTCCACTTTCCTACAGATTACTACTTTTATCCCACCTTCCTAACTACGTTCAAGCTACTCCCAACCACCCCACTACTGCTACCAACCACCCACATCTTTCCCGCTTGTTGTCCCTACAGTTTCACACCTTCCCCTCACTGCCACCAGCACTCTGTGACTGTCACCACCCCCGCTAGCCATCCGACCTACCTCACCGATCTCTACCACCCATTGGAATACATTTAGGAGTGTTTGCTTGTGCAATTGGTGTTTGTGTTGTTATTTCTATTCGAGTAATGTTATAAACCTATTTTAATAAGTTTGTTTATATGTTTTTCGTTGTTTTCTCTACTAGTTTTAGTATCATTTAGTATCTAAATCAGGTTCATTCCTTAGTCTTATCATAGGATTTCCCAACATTCACCCCTACCTAATTCACCTCCATCAAATTTTTTTTCTGATTTCCAACCCAGCCATGCGACCATGAAGAGGTACACCGGACTCGACCAGGGAAGAGATTCAGCGAGAAATTCGTCAGCTATGACGGAGAATAGCATAGCTAGATGACGGAAACCAATAAGAGATTAATTCGTCCGTAATCCAGAGAGTCAAAGAGGACAGGAACAAAGAGATTAATCAGTTCCACAAGAAAGATCATGGTGACGAGGAATATCAATCACACTATTTTGGTATCCAATACCAAAGGAGGCCGAGAGAAGAGGAGAAATATTTACGTACGTAAGACGTACGCAGAGCTACATATGTCTGGTAGGTTACAGGGAGGGTATTGGGGGTTATATCCGCGTTATACCCCCTGTAACCTACCTGTAACTTGTAAGTTTTTCGTTTCTATTTTCATATATTTCTAAGTTACAGATAGGTTATCGATAGGTTACAGGAAGATTATAGGGGGTATAACGCGGATATAACTCCCAATCCCCTCCCTGTAACTTACCTGACGTGCGCAGCGCTACATACGTTTTACGTACACAAATATTTCTCCCATTATGGAGGTCAGAAGGACTATGACATGAAGATGGATCTCCATGAATTCGGATGAAGCATGGATCCTGAGGAGTATATTGACTAGTTGCAATCAATTGAACAGACTTTTGAATACAAATATGTACCAGAAGATAAATTGGTCAAGCTAGCCGCAATTAAGCTGAAGAAGAGCGCTTTTCTATGGTAGGAAAATGTTCAGAGACAAAGGAAGAGGGAAGACAGTGAAAAGATCACTAAGTGGAAGATGATGGAGAAAGTAATGCAAAAAAAGTAATTCCCACTTCGACAAATTACTATGACTATTGATGTCTAGAAAAGGTTGATTAAATTCTTTTATATTTTCCATATTTTTATAGATGAAATTGCACATTAAATAAAGATATTTTTATGTTTTTCTTACAGGTACAACGAGTATTAGAAGTGAAGCAAAATGGAGAAGAAATTGACCAAAGAGAAGGTTACTTGGAGCTAAAGAAGACCCAAGTGACTGGCACCTTAGCGCCAGAATTTTGTGCGCTTAGGCGCCAGTCCCAACCTGGGAACCCAAGAGGCTGGCACGCAGTGGGCCCCTTGGCGCCATTACCCCAGCCCCTTGGCGCCACTACCCCAGCCCCTTGGCGCCAGATTCTTGAGTGTGGTCAGCTAGGCGCCCACACCAGATTGGCAGACAGAGAGCTTGACGCCTAAGCACCAGCACATAGGCGCCAGAAACTGCATTGCCAGTTTTCAACAGTTCGTCTACAAGTTGCAAATAGTCCAGGATAATTCGGAACCAAAAAAGATGACTTCTTGAGAGGAGAAAGTAGATTGAGCAAATTTAAGTCTTGCAATTTACATAACACAACTTAGACACTAACGGTGACTTGGATAACTTACCAAGGCAGCTATGGATGTAAATTCAATATGTTTAATTTATTTCTCTGCTTTAATTAAATCAAAAAAATAGAGCATAGGGATTGGTCCACTTATTCATCTTGCGCAATTATAATATAGAGAATAAAAACAAAAAATGTTCGGATCATCTCATCCCATCAGTAAAGTTGAGATTTGGCATTCCATACTCTCCATGGATTACTGATTTTATACATGAACGCAAATATATTATACAAAATTTTATGCTTGTACTAATAAAACTACTTTTTTCCTAGTAGTTGTAACTTTCATCTAAGTTTTTTTTTTTTTTCTTTGGTTAGAAAGTGGCCATGGTTCTCTCCTCATTTCTCTTCAATTAGACGTGCCACAAAAACACGTGCTTATTTCTCTTCCAATCGTGAATGATTCCAATGATTCTACCCCCTGTTATCACCATTCCCTCCCTCCAGATCCATCTGGCGCAATACTTATTACTGTCACACTCACTAATGTTGTTGGTAACCTCCGTGTTCTACACTCCCTCTTCTCTTAACTAAGAAGCCAGGTGATGATGCTCGTCCAAAACCACCACAATAATCACTTAATCTCTTAACATAGCCTATCAGACACTTGACAATTAAGAAGATGACAACAACTTTGGCTTCAAAAAAATTAATATGAGCATCTTTTGTGATTAATCTTAGTATATTGTATTAGGATGTAGCTCTTAATGATTAAGTCAGTGTCTTTGAGAAGTACCAAAGTTAGAAGTAAGACCAGCACATAGCATATTTGTGCTTGCAGGATTGTTAACAACAACTAGCAGCCATATTGAACAACTTGTCTTGCACTTTAACATAACGCCTACTTGCCCTATACTTGGCACAACTTGTTTCTCTATTTCTCTCTCCTTCAACATATATGTTTGTCTTCTGTGACAAGAATAAGATTGCTAAAGGCTGAAGTGAAAGCACAAATTTTGAGGTTCCAAAAGAATGACAAAAAAAAACTGTGATCCTGTGTCAATAATTGCATTTATTAAGCAATTTGATTTCTTGGAAAATGCAGTTCATGTACTTAAAGCAAGCTGTAAATTGAATTCGACCATTAAACACTTTTTAAGTTAAAAGAAAAATACTGTCAGAAATTTATTAATCACAAACTAATGCAAAGATAGTTAGAAACATTACAATTAAAAATGCTTAAGTGCAAGTTGATGATGCAAAAAATGTTAGTTTAAGACTGAATAGCTAGTTTCAAAGTGATATATATATATATCTGATTGTACCTTTTTCCGGCAACTAAGATCCAAGACAAGCATCTGCTTGCCAACAATACGAACAAGCTGTTTGAGCCGCTCGAGAACAACTCTTCCATCCCTGAAAACATGCTACAAAACAGACGGCTTTTCACGATAGCAGATTTGAAATGAACCAATTTCGGAGCTTGCAATAAAGAAAAAAGTTGTCTTTAATAATCATTTAGCTAGTGTGATCAGTTATATAACCAATGGGACTAGAACCACTTCAAGTGAGAATAATCTAAGAAAAAAAAATGAAAATAATGCGAGGAATCAAAGGAGAAGTAGCATAAAAATAACATAAAACAATATCTGATATGGAGCATTGCAATGACAGTGCTACATTGAATAAACCAAAAAAAATAAAAAAAAACTTCTTACTGATGTAACAATGACATGGCTAGCTCCTTCCTCTAGATAATGGAGGGCATTTTCAGAATTGATACCACCACCAACTTGCATACCACCTATAAGTTGTAGCTCCTCCAAAGGAAAATAAAAATAAATAAGGAACCAATAAGCGTACTTAATAGCCCAAAATTTTATATACACAGTAGAATAAGCTATGGAAAAAGATAACATCAAAACATTTTCCATCACTGTAACAATTACAAATATCTATTAAAGTGAGAAATATATCACAACAAATTTCGTTGGTAAAAAATTAATGCGTAGCTTTATTCCAATTTCGAAGTACTGCAGAAATATAAATTACATGTTAGAGACAAAATATGTGAACCTCAAGCTAAAATTTGATCTACAACTTGAATCTATGCAAAAAACAAAATCCCCCTGAAAGAATCTAATAAGGCACAAATAGAACCTTGATTTATAAATAAATACACACAAGTGCATAGCTTTTAGTTTATAATCAACCCTCCCTGCTTAATGGACAGCTATTTACCATCATCATATGACTTGACCCATGGTACATTAGAGGACCTATTAGAGATGTGCACTATTTGGATAAAGTCAACCCAACCAAACCAAGCTTATTTAGTTGGTTTAACTCGGCTGTTAATATATTAGTAAATATTATTTTGGTACAAGTTGTTATTTTGACTTTGCTTTTTGGTTTTATTGGTTGGGCTTTTAGCTTTTATAAACCGAACAAACCAAAAACTGAATTATAATAATGCTTCAAATATTAAATCCATAAAACCATATAAATAAATAAAAGACATAAAGATCAACGCAAATATTATTTATTCGACATGCCAAAATTATCAATTTTTAACAAAGATTACTAAGTTTCTTATTAATATATAAAGATAATTAGATTCATTGTTGAAGGTAATTATATGATGGTTCTTCCAAAACCAAACCAAATTAACCAAAATAAAATTCAATTAGGTTTAACTTGTTTNACATGTATTAAATTGAGCACGAGCGCTTAAGTGTCAAGATATTTCGATTTCTAGAAGCTCTAAACTGCAAATTGGTTGGCTTCAACGTGTAAGAGCAGTTCTAAGGCGTGCCTAGGAGTTATGGGGGAGTTTTATGCCTATAAATAAAGGGGTATGAGTAGAAATCTCACCACACCTTCATTGAACCCTAAATTCTAAGTGAATAAGAGAATCTTGGAAAAATGTCATCTTGGGAGAGTGATTTGAAGGAGAAAATAATGAGAAAGAAGTTTATTAGTCAGAGTGCACAAGAGATGTATAACGGTTTTCTAGCCGTTAATATTAAAGGAATAGCGGAGAAAATCACTAAGATTGAGGCTAACGTGGCCTCAATTGAAGCAAAAGTGATGGAAGTTAACGCACATCTGGATCATATGAGATGACAACTAAA
>JXCR01089606.1:0-10572 GCA_002079205.1 Phalaenopsis hybrid cultivar
TAGGATTTTTGGGACTTATCGTATATAATTTTCAAAAAGTTTCATCTTATCTAATAACTGAACTTCTATAAATAGAGATTCAAATCCTTGTTATGTAATTATTCATTAAAGAATAAATTTGAATCAAGATTCTACCCTACTCCACCACCCATCCCCCCCACCCCCGGGTTCCAATGGGTGGGAGGATCGGGGATTTTAAATGCAGAGGATTGGGCCGAAACAAGGGGAATGAGCTATGCAAGGGTATAAACAATGCGAAGAAGGAATGAGAGAAGTCGAGGATGGGTATGGAAAAGGAGTGATTTTCACCCTAAACACATGGGGGGACCCACCATAGGGCAAGGAAGTTGGGATGGAGATGCTAGAGTTAGAAAATTGAAGATTTCGAAGGATAGCTCTTTAGCCACTACATTATTAGGTGTTAATCATAATTTTGTTCATTCTTAAATAATTAATTCTAATATAATTGATCATATGACTGGTTGTTCAAAATTATGCTCATTCTAAAAACTTGTGCAGGCAATAAATACTTCAAAACTATCGATAGTTCTCTCCCAATAATTATTGGGATAGAAACTATCAAACTCACGTCATTATTAACCTTTTGCAACATGTTGCATGTTCTGGATTTGTCTTGTAATTTATTGTTCATTAGTAAAATTACTTCTAATTATGAGTGTCAAACTAATTTATAATCTTCTTATTGTGATTTTCAAGAATTGACCACTGGGTGATGATTGGCAATGCTAAATAAATGGACTATTATTTGACAATCAACTTGATGTGAATAGACAAAGTCAAATTACTTAATTTGATTATGGGTTTGTTTCCTAAATCAGTGATAATATGTTATGACATTATAGGTTAGGTCATCCTAATTTTCAGTATTTAAAATTTTTGTTTCCCAATTTATTTCAGAATAAAAATTTATCATCTTTCCAATATGAAATTTGTGTGAAACATCATCTTAAATTCTTTTCTCTCCAAACTTACTAACGAGTTACACCATTTACTTTGATTCATAATGACATGTGCGCTCCATGTAAACATACTCTCAAAAAAATGATTTGTGAGCTTTACTGATAATCAAACAATATTAAATTTGGTGTGTTTAATGAAAAAAAAAACTGAAGTGAAAATAATTTTTAAAAGCTTCTACACCATGATACATACACAATTTCAAAAAAACTATGCAAATATTACGGACTGATAATGACCAAGATTATTTAAAAAATATTTTTAGTTAATTTTTTCCAAAAAAATAAATAGTTCATCAAAGCTATTATGTCAACACTCCACAACAAAATAGATGGATAAAAGAAAAAACAAAAAATTAATGGAAGCAGCTAGAACATTGTTATTTATAAATCAGGTGTCAAAATATCTTTGGATTGAAGCAGTTCTTACTGCTACATTCTTCGTCAATAGAACAGCCAATTGAACATTGAAACATGTTTTGATATTTATCGTAAAATTTATCCAACAAATCGGCTCTCGCCTTCCTTACCTCCAAAGATATTTGGGTGTATTGCATTTGTTCACATTCATAATCATAATTAATAAAAACTTGAACCCCAAGCCAAGTTATGTTCCTACCAAAAAGGGGTATAAATGTTTTGATTATATTTCTAAGAAAATATTTATTACTAGGATGTTGCCTACAATCATTTTTTAAACCTCGTCTTCAAGAGGGCAAAACAAAGAATCGACTAATACTTTTCAGAATTTTCTTCAAAACAAAAACTCACAAAATAATATCTCTTCAATCTTGATTGTTCAGCCAAGAAATTCAAGCTATATTCTATATCAGGAGAAAGTGGGTCGAGTTTTTTAGATATTGAAGAAAATTCAAATCTTTCTACATTGTCATCTCACGATGTTCATAATCATATATTAACTAAAGAAGAGGAAAGAAGAAAATGAACTTCGAAATTGGTACTGTTTGACATTGTCTACTCAAGACATATGATAACTCAAAAGAAAGAATCTACGGATCATTTGCACTATCAAGGATCCATGAACCCTCCAAGTCCAATTCTCACTAAGCATTTACCCCATGATCAGTCCAGTTCACCTTCGAGTTTTGAGTCTTTTAGTCCTAGACCTGAGTCTAGCCTTAATCCTAAATCTAATGATCTTGATCTTCCCATGACTATTTGTAAGGGGGTGAGGTCTAGCACCCAATATTCATTGTCTCATTATGTGTTTTTTGGGCCTTTATCTCACATTTGCTTTGTATGGAGATTCCAAACATTGTGTAGGATGCTCTAAAAGTTCCCAAGTTGAAGGAGGAAATAAGAACTCTTAAAAAAATGGCATGTGGGAATTGGTCGATCTACCTAGAGAGAAGAAAAGTGTCGGATGCAAATGGGTGTTTATAGTCAAGTATAATTATGATAACTCTCTAAAACAGTACAAAGCTCGATTGGTTGCCAAGAGATTTAATCAGATCTATGGCATTGATTACTTAGGGGCATTCGCCCATGTAGCAAAATTAAAGTCTAAAAGTACTTTTGTCACTTATAGCTAATCTTGACCAACCCCTACAGCAATTGGATATTAAAAATGCATTTCTCAATGGAAACTTAGAGGAAGAAGCATATATGGATACACCTCTAGAATTTAGTGAAAAGTTAAACATAAAAATGTGTATACTAAAAAAGTCCTTATACGAGTTGAAGCAGTCACTAAGAGTGTGGCTTGATAAATTTATATTGTTCATTAAAGGCCAGAGCGATATTTGGGGTATTTCCTTGACACCAAGGTTACTAGATTAAAGAAAGTGATAGTTTTTTTCCCAACGGAAGTATGTTCTTGATCTTCTAAAGGAAAGTGGGATGAGAGATTGTAAATCTACAGACACTCCAATTGATCCCAATCAGAAATTAGGAGACGAGAAGTGACCTAGAGAATACAGCTTGATATCAAAAGTTGGTGATAAAGTTGATATACTTATCACATACACTGTCAAATATCACCTTTATTGTAACTTTGATAAGTCAATTTATGCAATAACCCAATGAGAAACATATTGAAGCAGTTAATAGGGTTCTCAGATGCATAAAATGTACACCAAACAAGAGCGTACGCTTTCATAAGATCACAAAACATAACATAAAGGCATAAACTAATGCATTATGCGGGCTTGGTTGTTTACAAGACATCGACGTTCGAATCTTGTACTTATGTTTAAGGAAATCTGGTTACATGGCAAAGCAAGAAACATAATGCGGTAACGAAAAGTAATGTCGATGTAGAATATCAAGATATGGCTAATATGGAGTATGTGAGATGTTATGGCTGAAGAAAATTCTTGAAGTATTATGGATCCTAATAAATGTGTCAATGAAGTTGTATTGTGATAATAAAACTGTCATAAGCATTGCAGAAAATCCAGTACAACCTGATCGCACAAAACATGTGGAGATTGATAGACACTTCATAGAACAGAAGATTGATTGTGAAACTATTTGCATATCTTTTACTCTAACAGCGCAACAAATAGCATAAATATCTTCATCAAAAAACTTTTCAAGCCTAGTTTTGAGTTGCTTGTAAGCAAGTTGAGCGTGATAGATATTTAGGCTTCAACTTGAGGGGTTGTCAGAATGTTAGAAATGTCTACTTTTTAAATCTTCTATTTTTATTACTTTCTATTTTAGTAGTTTCTATTTTAGAATTATCTATCGCTAGTAACTCTTATTTTCTTTTGTTTTCCTCTTTTCTAGCCTGAGAAATTTGTGGTTGATTTTGTGGCTTTCCTAATGTGGTTGTCTTCCTTAATATTTATCTTGTAATCGAGTCTCAAGAAATTGAGAAAAAATTAATATCTTCCCCCTAAAAACTACAAGAACCACTCTCCTACAACTCAAAGGCCAACATGCGAAAGAAGCCCTCATTGACTTCACCACAGATATTTTCCAAATTTTATAAGAACTTTACCAATACAATGTTGCAAAATTTAGGGAAATTTTCCAAATACGCGGTAGTTTAACCCTAAAGGGTTTGTTTGGCCTTTTAGGAAAACTGTTACACAGTCCAGTGAATAAAAAATCTTCCCCCTAATGTGCTTTGTGCAGGAGCACATTTTATCTATTTATTTGATTTGATTTACAACATTTCAAATTTTTGCACAATATCTATCAATTAGTGCTTTTTTGTTTTGATGGATCCTTGTCCATGATTGGTGTAAAATTTGTGAAAGGATAATATAAAAATAAGTAAGATATTGTTGGAACACCAAACTGATCTATATTTAGTGGAAGAAAACAAATTTGTAGAGTTACCTAGCATCACGGAACCCAGTCAAAGCCAAGTAAAGCGTTCGGGGAATAGGTGTGGCAGAAAGAGTGAGAACATCAACTGAAGTTTTCAATGATGCTATCTTCTCTTTCTGCTTTACGCCAAACCTCTGTCAATCAAAAACTAGAGATATGAAAATCAGTCAGCCTCCATGTTCAACACAATCACTTCAATAATATGGAAACTAAGCAAAAGTTTCTGCACTGCAGTAATGTGAACAGTACGAAATGGTAGAACATCAATACATGTTGCAACAAGTTTGTAGTGCGCAACATGACTGAAGTACAATTACGTATGCACTTCACAAAGAAAACTATATAGTTATTTTGATTTTAAATTGCAATTCTAGTAATTTTTTTAGGGTGGGTTTGAAACTGGAAGTTGGCCTAAAATGATTATCAATACATGTTGCAACAAGTTTGCAGTGCGCAACATGACTAAGTACAATTACGTATGCACTTCACAAAGAAAACTATATAGTTATTTTGATTTTAAATTGCAATTCTAGTAATTTTTTTAGGGTGGGTTTGAAACTGGAAGTTGGCCTAAAATGATTATCAATACATGTTGCAACAAGTTTGCAGTGCGCAACATGACTGAAGTACAATTACGTATGCACTTCACAAAGAAAACTATATAGTTATTTTGATTTTAAATTGCAATTCTAGTAATTTTTTTAGGGTGGGTTTGAAACTGGAAGTTGGCCTAAAATGATTATCAATACATGTTGCAACAAGTTTGCAGTGCGCAACATGACTGAAGTACAATTACGTATGCACTTCACAAAGAAAACTATATAGTTATTTTGATTTTAAATTGCAATTCTAGTAATTTTTTTAGGGTGGGTTTGAAACTGGAAGTTGGCCTAAAATGATTATCAATACATGTTGCAACAAGTTTGCAGTGCGCAACATGACTGAAGTACAATTACGTATGCACTTCACAAAGAAAACTATATAGTTATTTTGATTTTAAATTGCAATTCTAGTAATTTTTTTAGGGTGGGTTTGAAACTGGAAGTTGGCCTAAAATGATTATCAATACATGTTGCAACAAGTTTGCAGTGCGCAACATGACTGAAGTACAATTACGTATGCACTTCACAAAGAAAACTATATAGTTATTTTGATTTTAAATTGCAATTCTAGTAATTTTTTTAGGTTGGCCTAAAATGATTATCAATTAAAACAGCAATTGACAATGAAATAAAGGGAAATTTACATACCTGCCACACAATTCTTATATATTTACAAATCTCACACCTAAACTTCCATATTTACATACATAATACTTTGGTGCTTTAAAACTATGCATGAAAAGGAGTATTTTAAATTTAAAAATTGAAAATATGAAAGTTTAGGTGTGAAATATGTAAAATACATAAGAATTGTGTGCTATGTATGTAAATGCCCCTAAAATAAATTTGCTGATATCCTTATTTACACTACAAACAACCATGTTTTTGCACTTTTTCATTGTTTATACGGTATCTTCATTTGCTGACAACCATGAGGATATTCATCAACTCCTTACTGATCAATATTACAAGGTTTTTAGTCAATAAGCTTGATGGTTTAAAGCGAGATCCAAATAGAAAATTCACTAATGCACCACAAAGGAGCAACTGGGAGCCCAAATATCGCATCTAATTATGGAACTTAAGAACAAGAAGAAGAATATGATCACCAAAAAGACAGCAGTAGACTTCAACATTGAGCAAAGTTCAAGTTACTAATCAAAAACCAGATTCAAGCGGTTTAATAAAAGAATTAATTAATAAGCACTAAAAATTAAGGACTGATATTTAGAACATACAGCCAAGAATCAATTAAGCAGTCAAAAGATTCCATGAAAGAAAAAGAAATAAAATTCCTTTCTCAATAAGCCAACAGTTCGAGGTATCAGAATATAAATTGCTAAAAATTTAAGTAAAGAAACCAATTAATTGTTTCTAGCTATTTTACATGTTTGACTAGATAATATGATAATAGCAAACAGTCTCAAAAGGTTTCATGGCGTCGTAGATAAAGGAAAACCTGTTCCTCATCAACGATGAGAAGGCCGAGATTGCTGTAAACCACGCGATCGCCAAGAAGTGCATGAGTTCCAACAATTATGTCCAAATCCCCATTCTTGATCAATGAAAGATGTTCCTCTTTCTCCGACTTCGTCTGAAAAATAAATCAAATTTAGCTTGAAGCTATGAACATGGAATAAAAAGTTGTGAGAACGATTTGTATTGATGTGGCTATGCATTATCTGCCAATGTGACAACTCTAGGTAACTCCAAACATTCATGATAATTACAGCTTATATATCCTCATTATAAGTGCAATGAGAAATCATAAGGCCAATAGCAATAAAATCAAGGTCAATTAAACACCTTTTAGTATTTTTCCATTTATGGCATCATGACAGTCATCAACAATCATAGCTTCCATGATTTAAAGCTTCTATTTCACAATAGCACGATGGTGGAGACTAGAAATCCTTTAAAGGCGATATTCCTCTCCAATATACCAAGTCAAAATTATTTGACTACATCTATATATCTATATATTTTATATGAATATTGTCAAGTCATATTGAGAGAGAATATTTTGCATAAAACTCCAAAATAACAAGCGATGCGGGCACGTCCGCCAAAGCCACTGGATCCCAAATCCAGTGACTCCCGATCACAAGAATTACGTGATTGGAATCGGGAGTTCCATGGCCCTAGGAAGACCGAATAGGAACTTTTCATTCGGTTAAAAATATCCACAGGAATCCTTGCTATTTTGACTTATTTCAAATTTCATTTTTCTCTAGTTTGAGTTATTTTCTACTATGTATCTATTTGTCTTGTCTTTCTCTGTTGAAGGGACTTTTGGGTGGTATGTTTGTAACCTGAAAAGATTGAGGTGGTGATCTCTTCCGGATGTTTGTAGGCCTCTTTCGTCATCCAACTTATCGTACACAGCTGTTCACAGCAGAGAACCCACAGTTTTTCGTTGGAGGGACTTTTGACTTGGCTTATTTATTTTGGAAATGTCTCTCCTAGTTTTCTCTATGGAGTGTTGTATCCTTGGATTTTCTTTCAAGTAGTGTGTCCGTAGCCTAAAGGATTGAGGTAGTGATCTCTCCCGGATGTTCGAAGACCTCCTTCGTAACTTGCTGTAAGGTGCTGTTTGCAGCAGGAAACTCACTGTTTTCAATTCTGGTTCGCTGTCCAATCGCTCGTACCTTGCCGATTCATCATTTGGCTGTAGTTTTAAGTCCGAACAGCAGTTGAACTCATCCCACCTGCTGTCCCACCGCATATTTCACTTCCTACAGTCTTCCCAACGCTGCCGCCTGCTGTTTACAACCGTAAACCACCTCTTTCCTACTTCCAGTTCACAGTTCCATCACCATTCACACCAGTTTTCAGCCTCCATCCACCCTCACCACTCATGTAATCAATCCTATAACTTTTTCAACACCTTGTGTGTTATCACGCCATCTGAAAACCCTAGAACAGTATCAATTGGTATCAAAGCCCGAAAAAGTCTAAGATTTTTTATGATTTTGTCTTTATATGTCCCAATCCAAAATTCCAAATAATAATAATAATAATTCTAGAATTCCTATCGTAATTCCTACCGTAATTCCTAGAACCAACAACAACAACAACAAAACCTTCGTCCCATTAAGTGGGGTCGGCGACATGAATCCTTTTTCTCCATTGAGTCCTATCTAGTGTCATATTTTCATTTAATTCTAATAAATTAAGATCATTTTTTTATACAATATGCCCAAGTCATCCTAGGTCTACCTCTGCCTTTCTTAACATAAATCGAATCTAAAACATCTATTCATCTAATTGGATCATCATATGGTCGACGTTTAATGTGACCAAACCATTTAAGACGACTCTCTAATTTTGTCCGTTACTGGAGCTACACCAAATCTATCACGGATATATTCATTTCGCATTTTGTCTTTAAATGTAAAGGCACTCATCCACCATAATTCCAAGACTCAATCCTAAAATTTCAAAAGCCAATTTCCCCACCTCTACTGAAAATTTCATCCCGACACCTACATCAAAAACCTAAGCCCCCGACTAACATTGATTTACAATCCTACAATCGTCAAAGGCCTGATCGGGAGAAAAGAATGTCATGTCGCCAATAAGAAACCCTTAACGAGATGTCCAAGAACTTACTATAGATTATCTGCAACAAAAAATCTTCCAACTGCAGAAGAGGTTTGTCAAAATTGAGAGAAGCAATTTGTGAAATCACTTGTACTCATAATGATGATTCGTCAAAATTAAGATGAGGAAATGAATCCCAATGAATCCCTTCCACCATGCAGTTTCAATGATGACAAACCAATACTCCAATAATTAAATCATATCGGAGAAGCTAGGATTTTGGAGTGAAGATTGACGTGTCAAATTTTGACGGACACTTGGGTGTGGACTAGTTTATCTAGTGGCTCTAGAGAGTGGAACGGGTCTTTGAAAAAAATGATATCCCACATGATAGAATGATAAAAGCTAGCCACAATGAAGCTAAAGAAAAGGGCATCTCCGCGTGAGATAACTAAAACTTACTCGACAGCAGAAAGGGAAAAACAAAATTACTATGTGATCGAAGATAAAATGGGGATGCAGGCAACTACCTTCCTTCGCATTACCTACAAGATATGTTCGTAAGACTTCATTTGTCTCCATTATCTAAGAGATTCTTCTATGGAGTACTGTTGACCTCATTTTTAGTGAGGTCTTAATCTCCTATTCTTAGAACCTAGGATCTAGCCTTAGGAGTTCCTGGTTGACCATCCTAGCGGACTAGTAATGGAGCCCACCTCCCATAGAACTTCAAGCCACTTCTTGACTCATTTTTGTGAAGAACTCGCATGTTGTTCCAAGCACTCAACTTCTAGTTGCAAGGGCTAAGGACCAACATGTAGAGGGCTCGAAATTGAGTTCCTATAGGATCAACAGCCTTAGGTGAACCCTTTGTGACTCGATTACTCGCGAACGCCGCTTTTCACGCACTCCCTGCACCACACACGATTTTGGCTTAAATTGACTCGCCCGCCGGCAAACTCGTCCGGACGACCCCGGATGACGAAACGGACTGCGCCGACGCGTCCGGAACGTCGATTTTAGCTAGAAAAGACACCCATATTGTTGTCGCTCCGCATTCGCGCGAACTGCACGAAAATCGATGCACCTTTTTGGCGGTGCGCTGGTCCGGGTTCAACCCAGGTTTGACTCGAGTTCGATTCAGGCTGGACTCGGGCTGAGCACGGGCTAGGCACCAATTCACCTGAATTTGAAATTCAAATTTCAAAATTTAAATAAATTATTTAAATTCTGCCTTGATTAAAATTAATTCGGGAATTAATTATTTCCATTTAATCCTCCCTGGATTTGGAAATCAATTAATTCCCCGCCCATTATCGCATAACAGACTTTTTGGAATTCCTCGAATACAAGATCCCGCTTAGCTCCTTCCTGGCATTCGGCCTCCTCTTCATCCCCTGCTCGTATATTCTCCTCGGCACCGAAACCTCTCTCTCGCCACTGAAATCCTCATCAGCTCCTCTCCCGCTCGACGCCATCTTCTCCAGTTCGAAACCCAGCTTCCTTTCGACTGAAGACTTCTGCTCGTCGAAGCGCCGCACCGAAGCTCCATCGCACTCCACGATTTTCTGCACCGAAATCCAAGCTCCGCTCGCTTCTTCCTCGCGCGATCTCCTCTTCCTTGCGCCGAAGATCCACACTCGCCTCACCCGCTCTTCTCTGCGATTCGATCGTAACTCCCGATCGAAACATCTGCTGCGCTTCTTCCCCGCACCGGTTCGATTCCGTCTCTGTTCGTCTCATCTCCCGCACCCCGCACCGACGCCGCAACCTCCTTCCTCCTCGCCTGCTCCTCCCTCTCGGGTACGCGACAGAGGAGTCGCTCGCGCTGCTCTTCTCCGCACCGAAGTCTGATCGATTCCTTCTCCCGCACTCGCCCGCTCGATCCCCCCGTATTCCGCACCAAAGCCGCAGAGCCACACTCGCCTCTCGCCCGACTCCTCTACACCGACCGAAGCACTCCTCTGCGCTGAAATACCGAAGCTTGGCTTCCCTTCTCCAATTTAAGTTGCAGTGCCCCAACTGCTGAAGAAATAAACAGAGGCCTCCAGCGCAGGTAAAATCTCAAAATTCACCCAATTAATTTTTTTTTTTTTTTAAAGGATATAATTGTGAGGAAAGAATCAATCTCTTACCCCTACGAGGTTATC
>JXCR01089612.1:0-43066 GCA_002079205.1 Phalaenopsis hybrid cultivar
CGGGTATTAATTGCACCGTTCATGCATGCAATTTAAGTTTTTACATTGGCAGATGTTGAAAAATTGAGTGTTTTAGAAATAAAAATCAAACTATATAAATTTGATATTTAAATGCATAAGAATTATATGATATATGTAAATCCTTTATTAAATAAGTTTAATGTTGAATCTTTTGCAGTACGTGAGGTCTCGTATTATTTGTGAGCACATATAATCTATATCATAGATATCATAGAGTAGATATCAAAAAAAGAAGGGATTATTGTGTGCGCCGTCTAATAAAATTTTTTTTTTTAAAAAAAAGAATTAAAGTGGGCTCACTAACATACACTTTTTTGGCAAATGAGGAGTTTTTATTGACTCCCCACACGTGCGTGCAATGAGCGGACACAATAATTTTTCCAAAAAAAGAGAGGGATAGACAAGATTCTTTTGAGGGGACTTTAGGAAATGTATTAATTTTTTTTATCTGCGTTAAGCTGGAGGCGGTGGCTTCTCGGAGGTTCCCCAAGTTGTAGTAATTTCAAGGAGGGAGAGAGAGAGAGTAAGCAAAAGATAGATTTTTTTTTTTTGAGAGGAAAAAGTTGGATCACACATTTTTTCTTTTTCTCCATCTTTTACATACGAGAGAGAAAAACCCAAAAACAAAAAAAGTAGTACATATTTATAATTACATGATGCCTTTCTATGATATCTTGATGGAAAGTTTGTGATATTGAGACTATGTATTGCCACTAATATCAGATATTGCAAGTACGACATCATATTTGGTTTCTGAGTGAAGGGACAGAGTCCCTAATATCAGGCAGCGTCTTTAATAAGTGATTGAAATATGTTCTTATTGGTCATGATTGCTTTCTCGAATTTCTACCCTCGTATAAGTAGGCTAGATTACTCTCTTGATGAAAGTGAGAACGATCGGATCAGCTGCTTCAGCAGAAGGGCTTGGTTCAACCACTTCAAGAGGTGGACTCGAATTAACAACTTCTGTAGGCGGGTTTTATTCAACCACTTCAGCAGGTCAGCTTAACTCAACCGCTTTGGCATATAGGCTTGGTTCAGCCACTTTGGCAAGTGGACTTGATTCAACCAATCTAACAGCAAAGCTAGAGAATTTTTTGCAAATATTCGCGCCACCCGTATTTGCGTGTACATCTAATAATTTTGTTCACCTAAAAAGATATATGCTAATCATAACTATTTTATTAATTAAAAATAGAAGATAATGTTAAGTACATGTAGATGATCAATTGACATCTATAACAATTACTGATAATAAAATACGGAAGATCAACAACTAGCGCAATTTTACAGATGAAGTTAATAAATATTTAATAGAAAAAGCATGATAATTAAATTAAAATATATGACATAAACTGAGAATAAAAATATTAATTGTTTGTATAATAACTTTTTTTCTGTCGCAGTACTATTTTTTTATTATGAACTCGCCTCGTTTATATTTCAAGCTCAAAAAGTGTGTTAGTATTCGACTCGTTTGCTTAACGAGCCAAACACGAGTTGTTCACGAACAAAGAGTCATTTTACAAAACATAATCATATAGCCATAAGACAATAAGAGTTTGAGCAAGATTTAAAAATTATTATTTATATTAAAATATCATTTGAATCTAATTTAATAATTTTTATTCTATTTTCTTAACCAATATTTTAATTGGTTATAAATCTTTGTAGCTATGTAGTCAATTAGATTTTTTTAAAATCCTTCTTAANACCCTAACTATATTTTAGTCAGATAATAATTTTTATTATAATGAAGATGATACTTTTATAAAGATGAGGGATATGAAACCATCATCATTTCATTTTTTTTTATAAATGTCTATGAAATATTTATGAAAAGAAGTGGACTTGTAATTTCAAATTACACATTAGTTTTATCATTGGGTTAGAATTGAAAATTATTATTAAAACATACTCAAGACGCGTAGTGCTGGCAAAACTGGACAAGTATAGTGTAATGATAGCTTTTCCATCAGCCTTGTCATCCATACCGAACAGCTAAAATTTTAAATTTAAAATTGGTTTTTTTAACAGTCACATATTATTTGTTACATTAATTTTAAGTTCTAATTGTTAGAGGGTTCATTTCAATAAACCAAATAATTTATAGTCTGTACATCAGTTAAAAAACTTATCAAATTTCAAATAATGAATTACTTAATTTTATAAGAATAATTAAAAGCTACAAAATATCAAAATATTTGAATATAAATTATATTGGAATAAATTAAAAATATTGGATCGAAGTTGAGATTACTATTATACGTAGAGAATTTGTATTTCACTAATTTGAGCATACATAAAGCTAAATAAACAAATGAAAACCGGATAAAGAGGGGCTAAGAGGTGCTTTGCGAGGGTTTCTTCGCATTCCGACTGTGTGGTTCTCTGTTTTTTCGTTTCTCTTGAGAAATTTTTTAGATTTTTTCTTCTTTCTTCCTTTTTCTGTGTTTTTATTTGGGGTTTTCCTATTATTTTCTTTTGGTTTTCATTTTTCCTTAATTTTCTCTTTACTTCTTTCTCATGTTGTCTTAGAGTTTCTTCCTTTTGTTAGGTTTTATTCGAATTTTGGCATTGCGCTTCTCTTCTTTCCCATTTCTCTTGGAATATCTCTGAGTTTATTCCTTATTTCTTTCTTTTCTGTGTTTTTATTAGTTTTTTTTTTTGTCTGTCCTTTATTTTCTTTTGGAATTTTCTTATCCTCCTTTACCCTCTACTTCTTCAGGATTCATTTCTGATTTTGGCTCTAATATGAACAGAAAATGTTTGGTTTCATTCATTATTAATGATTCTACTGATGTTAATCTTTCTTATGCTTTTTGTTCAACTGTTAAAGTAATTTTTTTGGATGATGTAGTGGATAATGATTCTATGCAGTCAGCTCTAATTTTAGTTGGTTATGCATTAGGAAGAAAGTATTTCGATGAAAATCTCAAACAAAATATTAGTAAGATGTGGAAGTTGAAATGACCAGTTATCTTACTTTCTTTAACAGAGGGTTTTTTCTTGTTCAAGTTTAGTTGTTCAGAAGATTTTGATATGGTTTTTTTGGGCAGTCCTTGGTTTATTGTTGGTAAACCTTTCTTTTTAAAAAAAGGTCTATAGAGTCATCTTGTTGGTTTATTTCAAATTGTGTAATGTTCATTATACATGAATCTCATGACCCTGTATTCTTTGAATGTTCATGTTCTCATCTCCTTTTGAAAAATTATTTAGTAAATGACCATTCTTTTATAGCACCCTTTGATATTTTTTATTTCGTGTCATAGGCTGACAACTTTACTTGTAATATTACTAAAATGTTTTATTTTTTATTTTTGCATGTTGTGGCTTATTCTATTTTATTTGAAAGTAATTCCAACATCTTTAGAAAAAAATGCTAAATTATTGGACTTTAACATTCATTATATTCGCCGTTTAGTTAGTCACAAGTCAAGAAATCNATGCTAAATTATTGGACTTTAACATTCATTATATTCGCCGTTTAGTTAGTCACAAGTCAAGAAATCGAAAATTTAAGTACGATATTCCTAACTCTATTAAACTTTTTTATTACTTATAAGTTTTGCTTTTCTATCCTAGATGTGGTTGGTATTACCGTCTCTGTTCGATTCCTTATAATTATTTTTCGTCTGTTCTTTGTAATTTTGTTTCTATCATATCTCTTTCTTTGGTTTCTTTTAATATAGTGTGTTATTTTGTATAGTTTACTCAAATTTTATCATTGGTTTTTATGCCTGATGGGTGAAAAATCTTTCTATGATACATGTATTTTATGGGGTTAAATTAATTTGTCTTTTTTGGCTATTTGTTTTATCTCTGTTTAAATCTATGTTCTACTTTATTTCATCACTTCTTAGATTTTGCTNCCCATGGTTTTGGTGCCTGATGAGTGAAAATTCTTTCAATGACAGATGTATTTTATGGGGTTAAATTAATTTGTGTTTTTTTGGCTATTTGTTTTATCTCTGTTTAAATCTATGTTCTACTTTATTTCATCACTTCTTAGATTTGGCTATTTGTTTTATCTCTATTTAAATAAATGTTCTACTTTATTTCATCACTTCTTAGAATTTACGACGTCTTGTTGGGTTTTCATATTTTAATGTTTTCTTACTGAATGGTTTTTATTTTATGTATATCTGATATTTTTTTTTTTAGGTTTTAATGTTATTTTAAAAGAATAATTATATGTACTAAAATTCTCAAAAAAGCAAATGTTGCCCGAAAATAATGGTTATTGACTATTTAAATTTATTGTAGCAATTGCTAGGCTATAGAGTCAATCATGATTAATTAGCTAGCTCAAATTAAATTTGAATTGAGTCTTAAATAAACTGAGATACATTTGGAAAAATTTTAGAGTTTACTTAGGCAGCTTTCTTATTATTTTGATTTTTAGCAGCCATTACACCTCTATTTAGCTTTTGCTTCGTGTTGCAATCTACAATAACTAGTAAAATCTTACAATCACATCTAATAAAATGTGATAGCGGTAAGAAAATTATTATTTGAGTTTAGGAAAAAAATTATAGTTCAAATGTGAACTTTAAATAAAGTTATCTTTAAAATATCTTCACAACTAAATTTACAAATGAATAGTAGTGCAAGTCTCTCTCCACAGCAAAGGAAACCATCTTTAATATATACATATATTTCTATGCCGGTGTGCGTACCGTGGCCTGTTGGTAAAGCAGACCATCTGAAGGTCGTAAGTTCAAATCCCCTCATGTATATGGTGTAGTGCTCGAATAGTTAACACAACTAGGAATGACGGAGCTCGTCTAATAACCTTCAGCCTTTCCATTTAAAAAATAAAAAATAAAAAATAAAATTATATATATAATTAATTTTGTAAATTGAGCTTTTATAATTACTTTAAAAAAAATTAATGGTTACATTGTACATTGAGCTTAGTTCTTCTAGTTCGAGAAGTACTCTAGCCCCTCTTTTGGGTATACAAATGACAGACGTGCGAATCATTCCTCCCTTTTTTATTCCATAGTGAGTATTTACCCGTTTTTTAAAACTAAAACGACATGACAAAAAAAATTAACATAATACATAATTCACATTTTTTTTGTCTTCGGTAAAAAAATAAAATAGTTATAAAAACGTAATATCAAATGTTATTTACATTAAATTTATGATTTTATGTTTAAATTTTATAGGATTTACATACAGACCACACAATTCCTATATATTTATGTATCCAACATCTAAACTTTCTTTTTTATATTAATACCACCCGAAAGTTTTCACGTCATGTTAAAAATATTAAAATATGGAATAACTTTTTTCTGGCACAAATATGATGAGATATACGAAAGAATTCTCTCACGTTGCATCAGCTCGGCCTGCGCAATGATATATAACTGCTGTCTATTTGTAATATTCACATTTTCATTGGGCCCATTGAAGAAAAGAACAATGCAGATAACAGCAAGCGTGTAAAGTAAGCTTGTAAAGATGATGCAAGTTTGGTGTTCCGGATGAGCTCTGCCAGCCACGCGCATCCCCGGCTTTCTTCTCAGTAATATGGAAAGTGAACTTAATTATTAAAGGTGCAACATTATTTATAAATTTACTAATTACTAAGTATCTTAGAGTAATNAGATGAGCTCTGCCATCCACGCGCATCCCTGGCTTTCTTCTCAGTCATATAGAAAGTGAACTTAATTATTAAAGGTGCAACATTATTTATAAATTTACTAATTACTAAGTATCTTAGAGTAATTTGGTGCCCGTAAAACACAAGATAAGAGGGAGATTCCATGACAGCTCTCGGGTTAGTTGGGTGGCGGCCCAATAACTTCTTAGTGGCCTCATATTGGCATGTGCTCAATACGCATGAGAAAAATATGACGAAAATGGGGGAGTTGGAGAAGGTTTCCTATTATTTGCGGTGTAATATCTTCTCATAGGAGGTATGCACTTTTTTCTGTCGGAGAAAACAAGGCCTTAGAGGACTTATGTGCTCTAGGGGCATGGGGGATGAGGTTTGGAAACTAAGGGGGTGATCCGCCGTGATATGGTAATGTATACATTAATCACACGATTGTATATGTTGAAAAAGTAATATTCAGATTTTGAGTCTGAGTTATCGATCCCAAGAAAAAAAATGTAGTTTACTNCATTGGCATGTGCTCAACACGCATAAGAAAAATATGACGAAAATGGGGGAGTTGGAGAAGGTTTCCTATTATTTGAGGTGTAATATCTTCTCATAGGAGGTATGCACTTTTTTTCTGTCGGAGCAAACAAGGCCTTAGAGGACTTATATGCTCTAGGGGCATGGGGGATGAGGTTTGGAAACTAAGGGGGTGATCCGTGATATGGTGACTTATACATTAATCACACGATTATATATGTTGAAAAAGTAATATTCAGATTTTGAGTCTGAGTTATCGATCCCAAGAAAAAAAATGTAGTTTACTTACAAGTCTATTAGTTTAATTTTTAGTTCAAAATACTTTTTTGTCTAAGGTTTTGAAAATTTTTATATATCTTATTTTAAAGTGGAAGACTTAGTAAAGTGAATGCGATTTTCTACTAGTTTGAAAATATATTTTGAATTGGTTTCAGTCAAAAAGTTAAGTTCCTCCAAATGATTTTACCATTATAGTTGTCAATGAGGGTCTAATACTTCTTATTTTCTTTGGAGATATAACGAGCATATGAGTTGCATATTACGGTTAAGTTTTTTTAATCTTACAAGAACTTTGAGACATCCTCTTTCATTATAATGAATGCAAATGTTTAGAAGCAATTTTTCTAGTTTTAGATTATATAATTTTTAATAATACAAGTGATCAATTTTAATTTAAAGTAAACATGAAAGGTTAAAATATCAACATAGGCATGCAAACGTCTAAGAAACTAAGATTAAATAATAATAATAATAATAAATAAAAATAAAAACTTATCGAAAGAATCGAAAATTTTAAGTGTTGAACATAATTGAAAACTCAACTATGAATTGCATTAAACTCCAAGGCTAGTATTACAAAATAAGAATGAATTAAAAAAAATCAGATTGATGATATCATGCTTGCAAAAATAAATCACCCTCCTTGATTTCCTCCCTTGCTTGATATGCAAACACTTACTCTACGCAGAATTCTAGAAAACATAAAAAATCATTTGAGCCCTCAATCCTCCAGTCCTCTTTCAAATATTTTTACATTAAAATCAACAAAATCATCATTAAACTGCCAAAATTTGCTTATGTTGGTGGGAAGTGTTGGGGTGTCGCTGGTGTAGCGTCGAGGCGCTGACATTTGGAGAGGCAACAATGGGATTGTTCACCACCTTTAATGAAGTATGGTCTTCAAATTGAGGTGTGGGGCATTGCAGTGCTTCTCTTTCGGGGATTAGGACACTTTCTTATAGTTGTTGGAGCATCGTCATATGATGCTCAAAATGTCATGATTTTGGTTTTTGGCTGAAAATAATCTCTACAGACACTGAGGTGCTTCGCATATGGCATCGTAGTGCTACCTTTTGGTGATAATGTTCTGCAAGTGCTAAATTTTTATCTGTACACTGCACATAAATACAAAAGGATTTAAAAAACATATATTATCATAGTACCACATTTACACGTATTAAGGAGCTGATGACGACCATGAATACTCCTGAAGAATTTGCCGAGGGACTTTTGTAAAGTGTCATGCATAGGAGAAAGAGGAAAGTGAGGAAAACCTAGTGAAGAATGGAGTGGTCTTCTCGGAATGGTCAAACATGAAGAAATATGGGGAGAAACTTATCGAGCTGGAGGAGAAAGAAGGCAATGAACAGGAAAGGAGAAAGCAATTTCAACAAACACGTGATGTAACATTTCTAGAAATAAAATCACATTTCAACTTTTTATTATCATCACTTTAATTCTTGTTTTTATTGTTTCTTTTTTGATAAGTTAAATGTTTGTGATATTTGTTTTTGTGATTGATTCCTGTCCAATTGAGCAATGAACTTAAGAATAATCATACCTTAGGATTTTTCCATTGAGTCATTGAGCATTTGTTGAGTTCAACTATATAAATCAAAGTAAGCTGAATGTGATTAGTGTTTCGACCATGCAAGTTTAATAATATCCTCTTGATTAAGAAATTTGCATTAATTGGTCAGATTAAATGTCAAGAGGGACTTGTCAGATTGATGAATGTTATGGTGAGTTCCATAGAAATATTTTTAGACATAGATACAAGTCAATTTCTCTCTAATGTAAATATACTATGACAATGATTTGCCCGACTCAAGTCTTATACTGCCTTACCACATGTATTCTCTCTTGCGTCTTATAGAGGTGTTAATTTAGGTCAGCGAGTCGGGTTTAGGTCCAACTTGAACTTGACTTCATCAAAATAGGGTCAACCTAAACTAAACTCGAATAATAAACGAGAAAAACTAAGACCCAAACCGACCTGAAGCCGAGCTTGATCTGCTAACCCAAACCTGACCTAAACTTTCATGCTTATTCGGTAATGTTTGGGTTTTTTGGTTCAACTCAAACCTAACATGAATAATAAACTGGTTGAATTCTCTAACCTGAACCCAACTCAAAAAATATTTGGGTCAACCATAACTTGGATTTTTCGAGTCGAGTTCAAGTCATCTTGGCGTGTAATGTCAATTTTTGACACCACTAGTGTCTTACACTAAACTTATTAAGCAGATTTTATCAGCCTTTGTGAAGGTAATAGTTTAGACTTGCCTCTAAGGTAATTCATGTGTTATGCATTGCATATCTCGTCAAAAAGAGGAATTTAGCCACCAGAGCCTGATATGTGTTTTGAGAGAGGGAGGTGGAGAGGTTGTATAGTTCTTGAGCGTTGTGAGAAGAATAACATAATTCATAATGAAAATATGATTGAATTAAAAATTAATGATTGAGATGTTTGGTTTTTTTAGAATAAGAATACCAATTGTTAAGGTTGCTAGATCGAATAACTTATGTCTGCATATATTACTCGAGTCCCCCTAGTATAGGATATAATTATGAGGACATCTAACCTAAAAAAGGATGATTAATTTTTGGTTGTAAGAAAATATCTTCTAAGAAATGATGTAGTTGCTAATGATGATGCTCGATGTTAATCTGTGGTGATATCTCATTGTGATTTTGGTTGATAAACAATGTTAGATTGTAGCATTTAATATTCCCACTAGTTCTTTTGTCTTTGCTGTCTTTAAAGACTAGGAGACCCTTTCAGTTCTGCACTCAAAAACTTTAAATGGACTTGAGTGTTGCTAAAATAAATTTTGGTGAACTCTCAGTGAGAGGGTAGAGGCTGGGGTGAAAACAAGTTGGATGACTTTTTGTTGCCTCTTATTGAACTCTAAACTTCTCATTTGCTAGTGCCAAAGGGCAAAAGTTTAGTTCATTGGATCAAAACATTGACTTATCAATGCTTAAAGTCGGCTACCAAAGGATTTGTCCAACCTCTAAGATGGATGGACAGATCGACGAGTAGGAGACTGGTTGGGATTTAGATGTCAGGTTTTTTTGTGAGGTTGATCAAATGTTACACAACTTCCAATAATGTTCCAATAATTAAGCATCCGTTGTGACCTTGTTTTCACAAATCTCAACTAGTGTCTAACCTAATGTTGGTGGTTAACTACCTTTGCATCTCACGAGGTGATGGAGGAATAATTAGTATTCCTTTGGAGAAATCAGTATGACTTGGTCTCTCTTACCATCAAAAGAAGTTATCACGCCTTCTCACCACCCCTCTCCAGCCTACGATTGAGTAGGTTTTTTTCCTTCAATTTAGAGGGATATGTGATTAGTAGGCCTCATGATTCAATGAATAGACAATTATGGCAGTCAACCAAGCAATCCAAAGATCTTTTCTTCCTCTTTTTTTTATATAAATGTAAATGCAAAGAGAGTTCGAGTTGTTAATGGCAAGAGAATATAAACAACCAAATGGCCAAGTTTTGAATGCAGATATTTTTTTATACGAATTAAAATTTATTTTCTTTCATACTTGCTTCACCTTTTTGGCTTAGTAGATTTTTTAATTATGGCGGATTTTGGCCTAGTCTATGAAGAATAAGCAACTCTCTGCATGCAAGTTCCCTGAGTCTTAGAATACATATTACTAGATCAATTATATAAGGCTGAGAGTGGTAATAATTCTCTTAGGTAGGTGTGCAAGTAAGAATAATTCAGGATTTTCTTAGATATTTTGTTTAGTCGTGGGAATTTTAATGATTTAAGGTAGTTTTTAACTAGGAATGTGAGAACTATCCTTTGCCTTCTCAAGGGCTAATGCCTCTCTTTTAGTTCTTACTTTCTTGGGGAATTTATGAGCCACACCTACAAAGTTCTAGTTCTGAGTGTTTTTGGCCTTCTTAGGGAAATAGTCGATTACCTTTATAAATAATTATCATGCCTTTGTTTGTAGCATGAATAGCCCAACCGAATAGAATCCCTAAGTAAACTTTGCTTAAGGAATTTGAAAAATAGCTCACATAGGTGATTCCTGGCGATAGAATATATAATTTTTTTAGGGATAGAACATTTTCAAGTCATCTTCACTCATTGTTTGAGTTATATCCTTTCCAGTGAACATTTATAATTTGTATGCTCTAGGGTGACTTTTTTTTATGATGAAAGCATCTGTCCATATCTGGTTTAGCCTTCTTTAGCACAAGGTCCCCAACTTTGAAGCATTCCTCTCGTACATGAGCATCATAGGAGATAGTCGTTCTCTTTTTTATGAATGTTGATGACCAAACTATTCTTTTTTTAGCAAGTCGAATGCAAATTCTATTCATTATTTTTTGATCTCTTAATACTCATCAAAATTTACCTCTTTAAATCTTTAGGATAATTCTACCTTTTGGCTATGTAAATTGTATAACTGACAACATAACTTTGTTTTTGTGTAGGAGCTTGGATAAGGTTTGGATGATTGTCATTGAGGGTGTTGTCCTAAGTGCCCATAGCGTAGATAAAAGGAGGTCTGTTAACTTTCTCTGCAAGTATTCAAATTTCTTCCTTAGAATGTTCAGGTTCAATTTGTTTGTAGCATCGACTCATCCATTCATCCACGAGTGTTGAATAGAAGTGAATTTCAAATTAATAGGTTAAGGTTTAATTTTTTTTTAGCTTCGACTCATCCATTCATCCATGGTTGATGAAACAAAAGAGAATTTCATATTAGTAGGATGAAGTTCAATTTGTTCTGGGCAAAAGACCCTACAATAACTCTTGGCCTTTGTAGCCCTCAAACACTGTCGACCACCACTATCAGCCCCTGTTGTTAGCCACCATCAACAAAATTGATTTCTTAACAACATATCTCAAATATAGTGTAATGATGTATCTTAAATACGATGTAAAAAATAATATTGTATTAAAATCTCAAAGATAACTCTCAGTTTCCATAGTTGTCGGCCACTATCAGTCACCATCCACAGGCCTTTGTCGACCACTGTTGGTCATCACTGATCACCACTATCAAATAAAGTATAATAACATAACTTGAATACTGTGTAACGACTTATCATAATTATGATGTAACAATGTATCCCATATATGTTGTGATGAATAACATCATATTAAACTCCCAGTGATAACTCTCGATCTTCGTAGCCACCAACAACCATTGACCACTGTTGTCCTCCCTTGCTTGTAGCTATTGGTGAACTATGGTAGCTAATGATTTTTCCTCATTACATTGTGATGATGCACCCAAATGCAAGTACTAAATATGGCCTATGATATAATTTGTGACCTTTGTGGCTAATTGCTGTTGTAGCTTCTAACTACGACTATGACCATCTTAAGCTACTATACCCACCAACTACGGCTTATATGACCAACCACATCCTATTTGGCTAATTAATTTATAAGCTTTCTACTACAACCTTTGCATCTAACTGGTGCTACTAGAGTTACCAGCTATATCCTTTGTGATCAAGTATGACCTATGTGGCTAATTGCTATTACAACTTTCAAATATAGCCTCTATGAACAACTTAAGGTATTGCAGCTACCAACTACGATCTATGTGACGAACTACTTTCTATATGGATAATTATTTCTGCAACTACAACCTACGTCTTATTTTTATAATTGTGGCCTATATGACCAACTTTTACACATGTGGCTAACTACTACTAGAGCTATCAACTACAACCTATGTGACCTACTATAGCTTATGTGGTCAGTCACTAATGCAACTTCTAACTACGGTCTCCGTGACCAACTGATGGTCATGCAGCTACCAGCTATGACCTATAAGGTCAAATATTACTGCAATTCTCACTACGACCTTTGTGATTAGTTGTCGCTCTTATAACTATCAACTTTAACTTTTGTAGTCAGTTACTATTATGACTTCTGTTCCAACTAAGCCTGTTACAATCATCGATTGTGGCTTTTGTGACCGACTGATGCTATTATAACTTCTAACTACATCTTTTGTGATTAACTGTAGTTATTACAACCATCGCCTACAATCTATATGACCAACTATCATTATTGTAGGCACCAACTACAGTCTTTATGACCAACTACTCCCTTTGTAGCAATTAACTACAATAGTTTCAGCTAACTATTATTATTACAACAAAGAACCGTGTTTGTTGTCATCTAATTATAACTATTATCGCTGAACTACTATTGTACATATATAATCATTAACATTATAATTTTATATTCTACAATTCAAGAAGAGAGAACCCATATACTTACAATCATCTAGTGGATTGCTCTGATTCTCGTACTATTTTTTTTGTTATTTATGTGTGTTGGATCTTCTTAAAACGCCAAGAAATTAAATATCATTCTACCGTCATAAATGCATGCAACAATTTAATTTAAAGATAGAATCACATATAGCTATTCTATTTAATATCAAATCTCTATATGATTTTTAATTAATTTATTTTATAACTATTAAAGTTAATTTAATTTTTAAGTTTTAAAGTTTTTAAATTTCTTATCCTCCTCTCGTTTGAAATTATTGGATCATACTACTTCCTGTCGGCAAGGCAAAGTCTTTCCCAATTCCGGCACGTTTTTTCCGGAATACNCAACTATTAAAGTTAATTTAAATTTTAAGTTTTAAAGTTTTTAAATTTCTTATCCTCCTGTCGTTTGAACTTATTGGATCATACTACTTCCTGTCGGCAAGGCAAAGTCTTTCCCAATTCCGGCACGTTTTTTCCGGAATACAAGTGGGCCCGCACAGCACGGACAGCTTATCAACAAGCAATTTTTATTCTTCTTTTACATAAATAATAAGAGCCTGGCAATCTGTTTTTTTTTTTTTCTAATTTTATTTACAATTTATTATACAATAAAATATATTTAATATTTAATATTTTTTGTTTTTATGGAACAGCAAATGAGTTTAAGGCGTGTCATGTGATTTCCTAATATCTACGGCTAATGATTGTAATGGCGGTCAATGGGGATTTTTATTTTAATAAAAATTTAAAATAGTTTTTAAATGTTTTGAATATTTGGAAGAAATTGAAATATTTTAGAATTATTTTAAAATTTTTAGAAATAAAAATATTAATTTACTTTAAAGTATTATAAATAAAATTAATTCATAATAAGTTAAGTTTGATGTCAAATAAGCCCTAAAATCAAGAAAATGTTTCGTCTTTCCATCGTATGTCCTCATGACGAAGAATATTTGACGTACGCAGTGTTGCGTATATATTAGGTTATTCGGAGGGTACATGTAGGTTAAACTTATGCTATAGAAATAATTACAAGCAGTACAACCTAAGTGTAACACATATGTATCATTCGAATAACCTAATATGTATGCAACTCTGCGTTTAACTTACGTACGCAAATATTTCTCCCTCATGACGAATCATATGGTTGTGCACAAGACCGGCGTTGTGCAAATGGACATTTGAACGATACACTTAATATTTTCTCCCCACAAACTCATAAAATTTTTTTTTAACTATCATATACATAATTTAATAAAAAATTCGAACTGGTCTATAATTAAGAGGATAAAGTTAAGTCCGAGCTTTAGAGCGTAGCATTAGGCATTAATATGAGCTTCAATTGTTTATTATTTCAAAAAAAATTGAGCACATTTAATTATAAATACATGCACACTACTTATATAAGATATTTGAACTCAAGATCTCTTATAAGAAATATTAAGTTCTCAACCAACAGTTTAAGAACGTGTTCTCTTTCTCTCTTAATTTCATCTTCATGTTCTTACATTTTTTAAAATTATGTGACGTGCATTTTTTTTCATTTACATTAATTTCATACAAAATTAATTAAAAATAAAAATCAATCATAAAATAGACATGTCGGCATATATTTTGATATAGCTTGCCAATTATTTTACATCATAGTCATAAAAAATAGTATAAATGTACTTAAATGGGGGTGAACAAAATACAATGTTTTTGCAATATTGGGTTAATTGATTATAATTTATGATGCTTTGATGTAGACACATGATGCACATTTATGAAGCTTGCTTATCTAATTTTTTATTCCTTCTCTACAAAATCCTTGAAATAAAATATGTTTAATATATTTGATTTAAATATAATTAGTTTTTAAAACATTTTAAGCACTTCAGTATTATTTTGAGTTTTTTTTTTCAAAAATATATTAATTTATTTTTAAAAAATAAAAAAAATATGTAAAAAAACACATCAAATAAATATATTTTTAAAAAGTAAAATAAAGAAGTTGTTAGAATATGGACATGCGAGTGACACATCTTCAATGCATGTTCTAACATGGCATTCTTCGTAACTATTAGAAGCTTAACTTGAGTAGTACACTAGTGGGAAAGACTACCACATCTCAAATTGCTTTTAAGATCATATTATATAGAGGTAATAAAAAATTTAATTGCCATTTTTCTTTCCTTAGTTTTCATTCATATTTATCAATCTATATAACTATATACACTATTTTCGTTTTTAAGATGTATAAATTATAATAAAGTATGAAATGTATATACATGTATTCTACTATCAATACATAATAGGCATAATCTATAAATATATTCATTATGCATGCACTATCTTTAAGAAGCTAAATACAAATATGTGTTTGTTGACATCAATATCTTAATACTCCCATATTTAATTTCAATGTTTCGATTCATACTTAATCAAATGAATATTTAGGAACACATCTTTCTTAGAAAATAATAATATTAAAATCTAAATGCAACTAATGTGTGTGCCTCTATATATATATATATATATATATATATATATATATATATATATGCTGTGTTTCTTCTTTTNAGCTCGTCTAATAACCTTCGGCCATTCCATTTAAAAAATAAAAAATAAAAAATAAAAAAATAAATTATATATATAATTAATTTTGTAAATTGAGCTTTAATAATTACTTTTAAAAAAATTAATGGTTACATTGTACATTGAGCTTAGTTCTTCAAGTTCGAGAAGTGCTCTAGCCCCTCTTTTGGGTATACAAATGACAGACGTGCGAATCATTCCTCCCTTTTTTAGTATTTACCCGTTTTTTAAAACTAAAACGACATGACAAAAAAAATAACATAATACATAATTCAATTTTTTTTTTGTCTTCGGTAAAAAAATAAAATAGTTATAAAAATGTAATATCAAATGTTATTTACATTAAATTTATGATTTTATGTTTAAATTTTAGAGGATCTACATACAGACCACACAATTCCTATATATTTATGTATCTAACATCTTAACTTTCTTTTTTATATTAATACCACTCCAAAAGTTTTCACATCATGTTAAAAATACTAAAATATGGAATAACTTTTTTCTGGCACAAATATGATGAGATATACGAAAGAATTCTCTCACGTTGCATCAGCTCGGCCAAACTGCGCAATGATATATCACTGCTGTCTATTTGTAATATTCACAATTTCATTGGGCCCATTGAAGAAAAGAACAATGCAGATAACAGCAAGCGTGTAAAGTAAGCTTGTAAAGATGATGCAAGTTTGGTGTTCCGGATGAGCTCTGCCAGCCACGCGCATCCCCGGCTTTCTTCTCAGTAATATGGAAAGTGAACTTAATTATTAAAGGTGCAACATTATTTATAAATTTACTAATTACTAAGTATCTTAGAGTAATTTGGTGCCCGTAAAACACAAGATAAGAGGGAGATTCCATGACAGCTCTCGGGTTAGTTGGGTGGCGGCCCAATAACTTCTTAGTGGCCTCATATTGGCATGTGCTCAATACGCATGAGAAAAATATGACGAAAATGGGGGAGTTGGAGAAGGTTTCCTATTATTTGCGGTGTAATATCTTCTCATAGGAGGTATGCACTTTTTTCTGTCGGAGAAAACAAGGCCTTAGAGGACTTATGTGCTCTAGGGGCATGGGGGATGAGGTTTGGAAACTAAGGGGGTGATCCGCCGTGATATGGTAATGTATACATTAATCACACGATTGTATATGTTGAAAAAGTAATATTCAGATTTTGAGTCTGAGTTATCGATCCCAAGAAAAAAAATGTAGTTTACTTACTAGTCTATTAGTTTAATTTTTAGTTCAAAATACTTTTTTGTCTAAGGTTTTGAAAATTTTTATATATCTTATTTTAAAGTGGAAGACTTAGTAAAGTGAACTAAGTCAAAAAGTTAAGTTCCCCATATGATTCTACCATTATAGTTGGCAATGAGGGTCTACAACTTCTTATTTTCTTTCGAGATATAGCGAGCATAAGAGTTGCATATTACGGTTAAGTTCTTTTAATCTTACAAGAACTTTGAAACGTCATCTTTCATTATAATGAATGCAAATGTTTAGAAGTAAATTTTCTAGTTTTAGATTATATAATTTTTAATAATACAAGTGGTCAATTTTAATTTAAAGTAAACATGAAAGGTTACAATATCAACATAGACATGCAAACGTCTAAGAAACTAAGATTAAAAAAAAAACAATAATAAAATAAAAATAATAACTTATCGAAAGAATCGAAAATTTTAAGTGTTGAACATGATTGAAAACTCAAATATGAATTGCATTAAACTCCAAGGCTAGTATTACAAAATAAGAATGAATCAAAAAAATCATATTGATGATATCATGCTCCCCAAAATAAATCGCCCTCCTTGATTTCCTCCCTTGCTTGATATGCCAACACTTACTCTCCACACAATTTATAGAAATCCTAACTCTAGAAAACATAAATATTTTTACATTAAAATCAACAAAATCATCATTAAAATGCCAAAATTTGCTTATGTTGGTGAAAAGTGTTGGGGTGTCGTTGGTGTAGCGTCGAGGCGCTGACATTTGGAGAGGCAACAATGGGATTGTTCACCACCTTTAATGAAGTATGGTCTTCAAATTGAGGTGTGGGGCATTGCAGTGCTTCTCTTTCGGGGATCAGGACACTTTCTTATGGTTGTTGGAACACCGTCATATGATGCTCAAAATGTCATGATTTTGGTTTTTGGCTGAAAATAATCTCTACAGACACTGAGATGCTTCGTATATGGCATCGTAGTGCTACCTTTTGGTGATAATGTTCTACAAGTGCTAAATTTTTATCTGTACACTACACGTAAATACAAAAGGATTTAAAAAACATATATTATCATAACACCACATTTACCCGTATTAAGGAGTTGATGAAGACCATGAATACTCCTAAAAAAATTGTCGAGGGACTTTTGTAAAGTGTCATGCATAGGAGAAAAAGGAAAGTGAGGAAAACCTGGTGAAGAATGGAGTGGTCTTCTCGGAATGGTCAAACATGAAGAAATTTGGGGAGATACTTATCGAGCTGGAGGAGAAAGAAGACAATGAAGAGGAAAGGAGAAAGCAGTTTCAACAAACACGTGATTTAACATTTCTAGAAATGAAATCACATTTCAACTTTTTATTATCATCACTTTCATTCTTGTTTTTATTGTTTCTTTTTTTTTATAAATAAAATGTTTGTGATATTTGTTTTTGTGATTGATTCCTGTCCAAGTGAGCTATGAACTTAAGAATAATCATACCTTAGGATTTTTTCATTCAGTCATTAAGCATTTATTGAATTCAACTATATAAATCAGAGTTAGCTAAATGTGATTAGTGTTTCGACCATGCAAGTTGAATAATATCCTCTTGATTAAGAAATTTGCATTAATTGGTCAGATGAAATGTCAAGAGGGACTTGTCAGATTGATGAATGTTATGGTGAGTTCCATAGAAATATTTTTAGACATAGACACAAGTCTATTTCTCTCTAATGTAAATATACTATGACAATGATTTGCCCGACTCAACTCTTATACTGCCTTACCTCATGTATTCTCTAATTTAAGTCATTGTGTTAGATGAGTTGTATCTTATAGAGGTGTTAATTTAGGTCAGCGAATCGGGTTTAGGTCCAACTTGAAATTGACTTCATCAAAATAGGGTCAACCTAAACTCGACTCGAATAATAAACGGGTTAAAAACTAAGACCCAAACCGACCTGAAGCCAAGCTTGATCCGCTACACAAACCTGACCTAAACTTTCGTGCTTTTTCGGTCATGTTTGGGTTTTTGGGTTCAACCCGAACCTAACATGAATAATAAACTGGTTGAATTTTCTAACCTGAACCCAACTCAAAAAATATTTGGGTCAACCATAACTTGGATTTTTCGAGTCGAGTTCAAGTCATCTTGGCGTGTCATGTCAATTTTTGACACCACTAGTTTCTTACACTAAACTTATTAAGGAGATATTATCAGTCTTTGTGAAGGTAATAGTTTAGACTCGCCTCTAAGGTAATTCATGCATTATGCATTACATATCTCGTCAAAAAGAGGAATTTAGCCACCAGAGCCTAATATGTGTTTTGAGAGAGGGAGGTGGAGAGGCTTTATAGTTCTTGAGCGTAGTAAGAAGAATAATATTATTCATAATGAAAATATGATTAAATTAAAAATTCATGATTGAGATATTTGGTTTTTTTAGAATAAGAATACCAATTGTTAAGGTTGCTAGATCGAATAACTTATGTCTGAATATATTACTCGAGTCCCCCTAATATAGGATATAACTATGAGGACATCTAACCTAAAAAAGGACGATTAATTTTTGGTTGTAAGAAAATATCTTCTAGGAAATGATGTGGTTGCTAATGATGATGCTCAATCTTAATCTGTGGTGATATCTCATTGTGCTATTGGTTGATAAACAATGTTAGAATGTAGCATTTAATATTCCCACTAGTTTTTTTGCCTTTGTTGTCTTTAATGACTAGGGGATCTTTCAGCTCTGCACTAAAAAACTTTAAATGGACTTGAGTGTTGCTAAAATAAACTTTGGTGAACTCTCAGTGAGGGGGTAGAGGCTGGGGTGAAAACGAGTTGGATGACTTTTGTTTGCCTCTTATTGACTTCTAAACTTCTCATTTGCTAGTGCCAAAGGGAAAATGTTTAGTTCATTGGATCACAACATTGACTTATCAATGCTTAAAGTCAGCTACCAAAGGATTTGTCCAACTTCTAAGATGGATGGACAAACTGACGAGCAGGAGACTGGTTGGGATTTAGATGTCAGGTTTTTTTGTGAGGTTGATCAAATGTTACATAACTTCCAATGATGTTTCAATAATTAAGCATCCTTTGTGTCCTTTTTTTCACAAATCTCAACTAGTGTCTAACCTAATGTTGGTGGTTAACTACCTTTGCATCTCACGAGGTGATGGAGGAATAATTAGAATTCCTTTGGAGAAATCAGTATGACTTGGTCTCTCTTACCTTCAAAAGAAGTTATCACACCTTCTCACCACCCCTCTCCAGCCTAGGATTGAGTAGGCTTTTTTCCTTCAATTTATAGGGATATGTGATTAGTAGGCCTCACGATTCATTGAATAGACAATTAAGGTAGTCAACCAAGCAATCCAAAGATCTTTTCTTCCTCTCTCTTTTTTTTTAATATAAATGTAAATGCAAAGGGAGTGCGAGTTGTTAATGGCAACATAATGTAAACAACTAAATGGCCAAGTTTTGAAAGCACATATATTTTTTTTTACGAAATAAAAATTATTTTCTTTCATACTTGCTTCACCTTTTTGGCTTAGTAGATTTTTTAATTATGGCGGCTTTTGGTCTAGTCTATGAAGAATAAGCAACTCTCTGCAAGCAAGTTCCCTGAGTCTTAGAATACATATTACTGGATCAATTAGATAAGGATGAGACTGGTAATAATTCTCTTAGGTCGGTGTGCAAGTAAGAAATAATTCAGGAATTTCTTAGATATTTTGTTTAGTCATGGGAATTTTGATGATTCAAGGTAGTTTTTAACTGGGTATGCGAGAACTATCCTTTGCCTTCTCAAGGGCTATTGCCTCTCCTTAAGTTCTTACTTTCTTGGGGAATTTATGAGCCACACCTACAAAGTTCTAGTTCTGAGTGTTTTTGGCCTTCCTAGGGAAATAGTCGATTACCTTTTTAAATAATTATCATGCCTTTGTTTGTAGCATGAATAGTCGTACCGAATAGAATCCCTAAGTGAACTTTGCTTAAGGAATTTGACAAACAGCTCACATAGGTGAGTCTTGGCGATAGAATATATAATTTTCTTAGGGATAGAACATTTTCAAGTCATCTTCACTCATTGTTTGAGTTATATCCTTTCCAGTGAACATTTATAATTTGTATGCTCTAGGGTGACTTTTTTTTATGATTAAAGCATCTGTCCATATCTGGTTTAGCCTTCTTTAGCACAAGGTCCCCAACTTTGAAGCATTGCTCTCATACATGAGCATCATAGGAGATAGTCGTTCTCTTTTTTATCAATGTTGAGGACCAAACTATTCTTTTTTTTAGCAAGTCGAATGCAAATTCTATTCATTATTTTTTGATCTCTTACCGCTCATCAAAATTATGCTCTTTAAATCTTGAGGCTAATTCTACCTTTTGGCTATGTAAATTGTATAACTGATAACTTAACTTCATTTTTGTGCTCGAGCTTAGATAGGGTTTGGCTGATTGTCATTGAGGGTGTTCTCCTAAGTGCCCATAGTATAGATGGAAGGAGTTCAGTTAACTTTCTCTTCTAGTATTCAAACTTCTTCCTTAGAATGTTGAGGTTCAATTTGTTTGTAGCTTCGACTCATCCATTCATCCACGAGTGTTGAACAGAAGTGAATTTCAAATTAATAGGTTAAGGTTCAATTTGTTTGTAGCTTCGACTCATCCATTCATCCATGGGTGATGAAACAAAATAGAATTTTACATTAATAGGATGAGGTTCAATTTGTTCTGGGCAAAAGACCCTACAATAACTCTTAGCCTTCGTAGCCCTCAAACATTGTCGACCACCATCGTAGACTATCACCACCATCAGCCCCTGTTGTTAGCCGCCATCAACAAAATTGATTTCTTAACAACATATCTCAAATATAGTGTAACTCAAATACGATGTAAAAAATAATATTGTATTAAAATCTCAAAGATAACTCTCAGTTTCCATAGTTGTCGGCCACTATAAGTCACCATTCACAGGCCTTTGTCAACCACTGTTGGTCATCATTGATCACCATTATCAAATAAAGTATAATAACATATCTTGAATATGGTGTAACGACTTATCCTAATTATGATGTAACAATGTATCCCCAATATGTTGTGATGAATAACGTCATATTAAAATTCCAGAGATAACTCTCGATCTTTGTAGCCACCAACCACCATTGGCCACTGTCATCCTCCCTTGCTTGTAGATATTGGTGAACTATGGTAGCTAATGATGTTTCCTCATTACATTGTGACAATGTACCCAATACAAGTACTAACTATGGCCTATGATATAATTTTTTACCTTTGTGGCTAATTACTGCTATAGCTTCTAACTACGACTATGGCCAACTTAAGCTACTGTACCCACCAACTATGGCTTGTGTGACCAACCACATCCTATTTGGCTAATTAATTTTATAAGCTTTCTACTACGACCTTCGCAACTAACTGGTGCTACTATAGTTACCAGCTATATCCTTTGTAATCAAGTACGACCCTAATTGCTATTACAACTTTCAAATATAGCATCTATGAACAACTTAAGGTATACAGCTACCAACTACCGCCTATGTGCAAACTACTTTCTATATGGATAATTGTTTCTGCAGCTACAAACTACGTCTTACTTTTATAACCGTGGCCTATATGACCAACTTTACACATGTGGCTAATTACTACTAGAGCTATCAACTACAGCCTATGTGACCAACTATAGCTTATGTGGTCAGTCACTAATACAACTTCCAACTACCGTCTCCGTCACCAACTGATGGTCATGCAGCTACCAGCTATGACCTATAAGGTCAAATATTACTGCAATTCCCACTACGACCTCTATGATTAGTTGTCGCTCTTATAAGTACAACTATAACTTATGTATTTACAATCATCTAGTGGATTGCTCTGACTCTCTTGTCCCCTTGATTTTTTTCCTTTTCTAGGATTCTTTTCTGTGAAAAGTTTTCGTATCTTCTCACACTATTTTTTTTGTTATTTATGTGTGTTGGATCATCTTAAAACGCCAAGAAATTAAATATTATTCTACGATCATGAATGCATGCAACAATTTAATTTAAAGATAGAATCACATATAGCTATTCTATTTAATATCAAATCTCTATATGNATTTCGCCTTGCCATCGTATGTCCTCATGACGAAGAATATTTGACGTACGCAGTGTTGCGTACATATTAAGTTGTTCGGAGGGTACATGTAGGTTACACTTATGCTATATAATGATTTACAAGCAGTATAACCTAAGTGTAGCAAACATGTACCCTCCAAATAACCTAATATGTACGCAACTCTGCGTACGACTTACGTACGCAAATATTTCTCCCTCATGACAAATCATATGGTTGTGCACAAGACCGGCGTTGTACAAACGAACATTTGAACGATACATTATTTTCTCCCCACAAACTCATAAATCTTTTTTTTACTATCATATAAATAATTTAATCAAAAATTCGAACTGGTCTATAATTAAGAGGATAAACTTAAGTCCGAGCTTTAGAGCGTAGCATTAGGCATTAATATGAGCTTCAATTGTTTATTATTTCAAAAAAAAAAAATGAGCACTTTTAATTATAAATACATGCACACTACTTATATAAGATATTTGAACTCAAGATCTCTTATAAGACATATTAAGTTCTCAACCAACAATTTAAGAACATGTTCTATTTTTCTCTTCATTTCTTCTTCATGTTCTTACATTTTTTTAAATCATGTGATGTGCATTTTTTTCATTTACATTAATTTCATACACAATTAATTAAAAATAAAAATCAATCATAAAATAGACATGTCGGCATATATTTTGATATAGCTTGCCAATTATTTTACATCATGGTCTTCAAAAATAGTATAAATGTACTTAAATGGGGGTGAACAAAATACAATGTTTTTGAAATATTGGGTCAATTGATTATAATTTATGATGCTTTGATGTAGACACATGATGCACATTTATGAAGCTTGCTTATCTAATTTTGTATTCCTTCTCTACGAAATCCTTGAAATAAAATATGTTTAATATATTTGATTTAAATATAATTATTTTTTAAAGCATTTTAAACACTTCAGTATTATTTTGAGTTTTTTTAAGAAATATATTAATTTATTTTTAAAAAATAAAAATAAAAATATGTAAAAAAACACATCAAATAAATATATTTTTAAAAAGTAAAATAAAGAAGTTGTTAGAATATGGACATACGAGTGACACATCTTCAATGCACGTTCTAACATGACATTCTTCGTAACTATTAGAAGCTTAACTTGAGTAGTACGCTAGTGGGAAAGACTACCACATCTCAAATTGCTTTTAAGATCATATTATATAGAGGTAATAAAAATTTTAATTGCCATTTTTCTTTTCTTAGTTTTCATTCATATTTATCAATCTATATAACTATATACACTATTTCCATTTTCAAGATGTATAAATTATAATAAAGTATGAAATGTATATACATGTATTCTACTATCAATACATAATAGGCATAACTTATAAATATATTCATTATGCATGCACTATCTTTAAGAAGCTAAATACAAATATGTGTTTGTCGAAATCAATATCTTAATACTCCCATATTTAATTTCAATGTTTTGATTCATACTTAATCAAATGAATATTTAGGAACACATCTTTCTTAAAAAATAATAATATTAAAATCTAAATGCAACTAATGTGTGTGCGTCTATATATATATGTATATATGCTGTGGTTCTTCTTTTCCTTGCCTTAGTTTGAACGCCAAAGAGTTTTATTGACCAACTTGGACGCCAACTTGTAGTAGAAAGATTTATCCATATGGTTCGACCTTATCAGATTAACTTAGTAGGGACCATGCATCTACAAATTAAAGTCGACTTGATCATAATGAGCTCACGGGAGCCGTCCCTTTTTTTTTTTTTAACGGCGGAAAGAAAATGTTCTTAGAACAAATTAAATATTACATTTCCGCCCTTCAAAAAAGAATTCTTATGAGATCCTTTTTGCCACTTTCGTGCAAATATTCTTGGCTTCTGATTANTTTCGTGCAAATATTCTTGGCTTGTGATTAACAATGTGCAAAAATTACTTTATAATATTAGAAATCATTTTGTATTATATATATATATATATATATATATATATATATATATATATATATATATATATATATATATTGNGGAGGAGAAAAATACATACGAGCGCTAATGGGCCCTTTTCACCAACCTTTGGAGAAGATTAGTCATCTTATAAATTAAGGGAGTAAGTGAGTCAAGCTGGCTCGTTTCGAGCTCAGCTAGATAAGTGGTCGGTGAACTGGACTCAGTGAGCTGACAAGCCAAGCTCAAACTAGCTCTGAATTAACTCGTTAGCTCGATCGTCAGCCGAAACATTTAAGAAAATATTAATATAAAAGATTCTCAATATACATTAAATTGAACTTTTCTTTAAAATATTAAAAATATTTTAAAAATAATATCTAATATTTTATATTAATTNTTGGCTTGTTTCGAGCTCAGCTAGATAAATGGTCGGTGAACTGGACTCAGTGAGCTGACAAGCCAAGCTCAAACTAGCTCTGACTCAACTTGTTAGCTCGATTGTCAGCCAGAACATTTAAGAAAATATTAATATAAAAGATTCTCAATGTACATTAAATTGAACTTTTCTTTAAAATATTAAAAATATTTTAAAAATAATATCTAATATTTTATATTAATTGATATGTTAGTATTTTTATCTTAATTGCTCATTTTATTTGTCATTTTATTTTAGCAATACAGTAGGTTGGTATTTTTTTCTCTCTTTTAAATTGAACAAGTTGGCTCGTGAATTAGCTTGAATTCATAAACTTAAGTTCGGAGGAGGCTCTAGCTCTTTCTACTCATTTACATCCCTAACATAAACACTTACCTACTATATATATATATATATATATATATATACCTTCAAAAGTAAAATTGTCAATCGAAACAAATNATATTTTTTTCTCTCTTTTAAATTGAACAAATTGGCTCGTGAGTTAGCTTGAATTCGTAAATTTAAGTTTGAGGAGGCTCTAGCTCTTTCTACTCATTTACATCCCTAACATAAACACTTACCTACTATATACATACATATATATACATACATACATATATATACATACATACATATATATATATATATATATATANCGAAACAAATGTGACGAGCGCGTGAGGAAACGAGTTGTTTTGTGCTGGGCTTTACTTCAAAAGCTTGAGACCACGGGCCATGAAGTTTTGGAAGCCCAACTAATGTCCAAAATTAGTTCACAACTGTACGTCGAACTAGCTCATGTGAATTCTTCCTAACATATTTTTAAAGTTTAAAGCTACTTAAAAAAAATAAAATAAAATAGCATACTAAAAATTGAAATTGAGTTTAAAATTAAACTAAAGAAAATAAAATTGGGTGAGGCTTTTGGTTTTATTCGGCTTTTAATATTTGATGAGAAACAAATAAAAATATAATTTACAGATATAATTTACATATTATCGTTCATATTTGGTATGATGCAGTTTACTTGAATGTCAAATATTAGTACAGAACCACAACACATCGCATTTCAATCTGGACTTAGCCATCCTTGCTTCATCATTATGGGCTTTTTCAGTATGAACGCGTATATATGTCGCAATTTCAGGTCACCTTTAGTAAGGCCCAATAAATACCATTGTTGGGCCATCCACTTTGCCAACATTCTCGTTAGACGTTTAGCTACTTTGGGACCCCTTTTGGCAAAAATTGAAGCGTAATCTACCAATCAAGTGCAACAAAAACAGACCTTAGAGTTAGCCATACTATTACACTTTTAACCCTTTTTATCTTATATTATTGCTATTATGTCGTATATCTATAAATAGCAGGAGATTGCATAGATTGTGCTTCATAAATAATATAGTTAAATAGCATTGTTCTTCTTTTCCTATTTCATTTATACCTCATTTTGGTTTTAATATTTAGCGGCTTTATTACAAATAAGTAACTCATCATCATGTTTTTTATGGTCACTTCATCATATAGAACACCCACAACAAAATGATGATTGACAAGGGTAGAAAACTCTAAAAATGTTTGAATTTTTCTAGGTTGTTTGTTTAGAGTATGTCTGCTTGACGACTATAGCCTGTAGTGGAAGAAGTTAATTATAGTCCATGAAGGATGAAAAACCTACATTAGGTTGTAAAATCAAAGATGCTCAACAATATTAACTTGTATTAGACCAAAGTTAAGATGAGAATCTATTGGAGATGTAAGACCCATTCTTAGTTGTATAACTATAAATGCTTAACAATGTTAACATGTTTTGGAACATAGTTAAATGGAGAATCTAATAGGCATGTAAGACTAATTCTAAGTTATATAGCCAAAGATACTCGACAATGTCAACATTTATTGGAATAGATTTGAATTAATAATTCATATAGGATGTAACACTTATCTTAGGTTGTATAGCCAGGGATTCCACTCGACAATGTTAACATGTGATGGACAAAGTCATATGAAATTCACCAAGAGTTTTTTATGTATCTGAGACTATTATTCGAAGCTTCTTCAAGATGATTATGACTTGTGATGAAATAGGTCAAATCGAGTCTCCTTAGAAACAACTAAGCATGGAGTGAGGTATCTGAAAACATTTTGCATTTCTGGAGACTAGGCTTATGTCAAAACGACCGTACTTTTTTTTGGAGATATGGCTGCAACCATAGTCAAGAATAACATCTAGAAACTTGTTAGTTGTTGATTTTGATTTTGTTGTCCCCCCATCATTTGTGCATGTACTTGTAAAATAGCCCATGTATAGAATCCTGAAGAGATAAGCTTTCTTGATCTAGTTGAAAAGAAATTCCAGTACGGAGAGGGGTACCGAGGAAGCACTCTTTGCGATGAAAGTTGCCCCCATAGTCTAAAAGCAATTTTTGAAGACTTGACGTCTGAATGAGATTTTAGTACGGCTATCTTACCATAATCGTGGTCTTGGTGTTAATGTGAACAAACTTTCGAGACTACAGTGAAGGTTACCCCCTAGTCTGTAAGTAGTTTTCATATACTTGATGTCTAAATAGAATATGAGAAGACTACCTCTTCACAATCTTGCTCAGAAAGTTGACGAGAATGACATTTCAAGACTATAATGACAATTTCTTCCAACATTGAAGAGTGCTTCAGAGGTGCAAAGGAGGTTCCTTCGCTAGTTGGATGTTGTATATCATTATAAAATGAAGTAGGAGCTCGGAGTCTCAAAATTAATGACTGTCCCAAACAGGATATCATACAACTATATATAGCAGTTATGAATACGAAACACTGCTCATAACAGACACAAATATGAAAAACGACTGTTTTCAGGGATAAAAGATGTCAATGTTGGTTACAAATATACAAAGGTGTAATGACTCATAAATGTTTTATAACGTCCTGATTAAGTAAGGAACAATTATGTAATTTACTAGACACCTCCAATGCCCTATAAATATGGGGTCATTTTTACAGAAAATACTTTTGAACCTATTTCCAAATGATTACTATTATTTGTCTCTATACATTTGTTTCATCTGACTAATACTCTATTCCTGCTTCGAAGAATATTTTGACATTCATTAACTGGATAGAAAGAAATTAAATAGAAATTTTTTAATTCAACTCTCATCAAAGTGGGTTCTAACTTCTAACAATAATAAACATTTTTCTATAAAATACATGATTAAATATCAATACATTAAAATTATTACATTCCGTCAATAAAATCATTTTCATAATATTGACTATAAACTTATAAAGATTTTGCCAAAAAAAAACAATAGAATTGTTAAAATTATAAATAAGTTATCTCTAAAATTTTAAGGTGAAGGCCATATTATACTTTCAAATCCCTTAGAATATATTAAGGATAGTTTTTTTTAAGCTTATCCTAATAAACTTTGAACAAGAATATTCCTTTTTTTTTTTTTAGCATATTTAACCGAAAATGAAATATGAATAAAATTTTATTTTAGAATGCAAAATCAAATTAATGTAGTGATCTAAAAACATCATATCATTTGTCTGCCAAAAGCTGATGCCACACTGATTTATGAATTAATAATTTGTGATGTTCATGTTTGATTTATTACATCATTAAATATCATAAACATAAAAGACAAAGTGTATATAATTTGTCCGGTAAAATGGATATAATATTCAGTTCATTTTGCAGTTAAATGAAAGGTTTGAAGATGCCGAGATATAAATTATGGTTAATCAATGTAGGTGTGGCTTTACTCTAGGGGCCGCTTGGGATTACTAGAGGTTGTGAAAATTGGACCGGACATTGAACTATTAGAAGGAAATGTCCGAGATTCGATTCAAATGTTGAACCATGGTTGAGAATGAGCTAATAAATCATAAATGTATATAAAAACTACAATAAATAAGAGTTACATTCCACTCAATTCATGTGTATTTAAATAACTAACGCCTAAAATTTAATCTTAACATATGTCATTTTATCTATGCATGAAAACATGTATCGGCTTTTAAAAATTTAAAGCCATATGTTTTATGTGATATGGATGATTTTAGTGGTATAAAATGAAAAAAAAAAAAGTTTAGGTGTTAGATATGTAAATAAATAAAATTGAGTGGTATGTTTGTAAATTAAATTTCTTTGTGATAATGATTTTTTTTTTTTATTTGATATGAGTGATTTGGGTGGTATAAAAGTAAAAGATAGAGTTTAGGTGTCTGATATGTAAAATACATAAAATTGGGAAGTATATCCGGGGGTTGAACTGCCAGTTTAATCTGGTTCTCGGTGGTTCTATGCGAGAGTGGTTTTTTCTGCCAACAAGAATCGGACCTATGGCCAATTCACAGTCAATCGGTCGAGCCGATTAAATTTCTAACNATGACGAGCGCGTGAGGCAACTAATTTTGTGCTGGGCTTTCAAATGCTTGAGACCACGTGCCATGCGTTTGGGAAGCCCAACTAATGTCCAAAATTAGTTATCAACTGCACGTCGAACTAGCTCATGTGAATTCTTCCTAACATATTTTTAAAGTTTAAAGCTACTTAAGAAAAAAAAAAAATAGCATACTAAAAATTGAAATTGAGTTTAAAATTAAATTAAAGAAAATAAAATTGGGTCATGCTTTTGGTTTTGTTCGGCTTTTAATATTTGATGAGAAACAAATAAAAATATAATTTACAGATTTAAAACAGTTTTCATATTATTGTTCTTATTTGGTATGATGCAGTTTAGTTGAATGTCAAATATTAGTACAGAACCACAACACATCGCATATCAATCTGGACTTAGCCATCCTTGCTTCATCATTATGGGCTTTTTCAGTATGAACGCGTATATATGTCGCAATTTCAGGTCACCTTTAGTAAGGCCCAATAAATACCATTGTTGGGCCATCCACTTTGCCAACATTCTCGTTAGACGTTTAGCTACTTTGGGACCCCTTTTGGCAAAAATTGAAGCGTAATCTACCAATCAAGTGCAACAAAAACAGACCTTAGAGTTAGCCATACTATTACACTTTTAACCCTTTTATCTTATATTATTGCTATTATGTCGTATATCTATAAATAGCAGGAGATTGCATCTCATAGATTGTGCTTCATAAATAATAAAATTAAATAGCATTGTTCTTCTTTTTCTATTTCATTTATACCTCATTTTGGTTTTAATATTTACTGGCTTTATTACAAATAAGCAACTCATCATCATGCTTTTCATGGTCACTTCATCATATAGAACACCCACAACAAAATGATGATTGACAAGGGTAGAAAATTCTAAAAATGTTTGAATTTTTCTAGGTTGTTTGTTTAGAGTGTGTCTGCTTGACGACTATAGTCTGTAGTGGAAGAAGTTAATTATAGTTCATGAAGGATGAAAGACCTACATTAGGTTGTACAATCAAAGATGCTCAACGGTATTAACATGTATTAGAGCAAAGTTAAGATGAGAATCTATTGGAGATGTAAGACCCATTCTTAGTTGTATAAGTATAAATGCTGAACAATGTTAACATGTTTTGGAACATAGTTAAATGGAGAATCTAATAGGCATGTAAGACTAATTCTAGGTTATATAGCCAAAGATACTCGAATGTCAACATTTATTGGAATAGAGTTGAGTTGATAATTCATATAGGATGTAACACTTATCTTAGGTTGTATAGCCAGGGATTTCACTCGACAATGTTAACATGTGATGGACAAAGTCATATGAAATTCACCAAGAGTTTTTTATGTATCTGAGACTATTATTTGAAGCTTCTGCACGATGACTATGACTTGTGATGACATAGGTCAAATCGAGTCTCCGTAGAAACAACTAAGCATGGAGTGAGGTATTCGAAAACATTTTGCATTTCTGGAGACTAGGCTTATGTCAAAACGACCGTACTTTTTTTTGGAGATATGACTGCAACCATAGTCAAGAATAACATCTAGAAACTTGTTAGTTGTTGATTTTGATTTTGTTCTCCCCCCATCATTTGTGCATGTACTTGTAAAATAGCATATGTATAGAATCCTGAAGAGATAAGCTTTCTTGATCTAGTTGAAAAGAAATTCCAGTACGGGGAGAGGTACCGAGGAAGCACTCTTTGCGATGAAAGTTGCCCCTATAGTCTAAGAGCAATTTTTGAAGACTTGACGTCTGAATGAGATTTTAGTATGGCTATCTTACCATAATCGTGGCCTTGGTGTTAATGTGAACAAACTTTCGAGACTACAGTGAAGGTTACCCCCTAGTCTGTAAGTAGTTTTCATATACTTGATGTCTAAATAGAATATGAGAAGACTACCTCTTCACAATCTTGCTCAGAAAGTTGACGAGAATGACCTTTCAAGACTACAATGACAATTTCTTCCAACATTGAAGAGTGCTTCAGAGGTGCAAAGGAGGTTCATTCGCTAATTGGATGGTGTATATCATGATAAAATGAAGTAGGAGCTCGGAGTCTCAAAATTAATGACTGTCCCAAACCAGATTTTGCTTCCCATAGACAACGCCAAACTAACGAGTGCTTGAAGATTAATGGCAGTAGAGTGATTATTTAGCATTTTAGTATTGTATGAGAATCAATTATACACAACGATAATAAAATAGATGTATTGGGAGACATCACGACATTTTATGTGAAAAATTTTGGAAAGGAAAAAAATAATGAGACCTGTCCAGTTGAATCGATCTGCTATATAATGATGAGTACATAAACCCACTCTTCTTCTGACTTTGAGAAGATGAAATTATAAAGTTATTCTGCATTGTTATTTCAAAAATTATATCCATAATGGTTTGTAAAGATCATAGTTGATTGTTATAGAGATAGTAGTATGCCATAATTGCTATCTAGGATGGTTGTGTTCCTAGTTTGTCGTAGAGGCCGTAGTTGAAAGCCATGATAATGGATGGCCATGTATGTCATAGATGATTCCTTAGATGTGTTGGTTGTGCAAATAGGCCATAGCAGGGAGCTATAATAATGTCTTTAGGCTATAAAGGTTGGATTTGGGAGTTGCGATAATATCTGTAGGTCGCAAAAGTCCGAGTTGGGAGGAGTTTCATGAGCTAAAACAACGTCCATAAGCCACAATGGTCGGAGCTGTGAGCTGCATGAGTTAAGATAACTTCGTAAGTTGTAGAAGTTAGAGCTGAGAGTTGCATTGGATGTGATAACATTCGTAGGCCACTAAGGTCGAAGTTGGGATCTACATGAGCTGTGAACCACATAGTTCTTAGTTGTGGGCTGCAAGACGAGAGCTATAAGAGCCCAGAGAAGTCCTTATATGTTGAATATAATGGTTGTAAGTAATTATTTTGGAGTGTGTTGTTACATCATTTTTTAGAGGCTTCGTTGCACTGTATTAGGGATGTGTTGTTACATTGTTCTCGGAGCATGTTGTTACATCATCTTCGAGAAGTGTTGCTCTATATGATGTTTCATTACTCCACACCATGCTTTATTACTCTGTAGCGTCCTTCAAAATTCTATAGCACATGTCGTGATTATGCAAAGCATTGTTGAGGTGAGTAGTGTGCGGATGATTGTGGTTGATGGCGGTCGACAAGTGGTGCTCAACATTTGTCATGAAACTCCAGAAATGTGTGGTGTTCATTGGAGTTTCAATTTGGTATACTGGACTTCAATGTGGTTTATTGACTTCAACTTCTTATCTTTTAAGTCTCCAGCTTTCTCTGGTTCAAGGTTTATGTCCCCTTTCATGAAGGAGATATGACTTTATTGATAGAGTCTAGGAAAGGTCTCGCTGCAAATATGAAAAGAATCACATTATAGGAAACTTATTAATCAAGGTTAGAATTTGCGTAGAATTTTATTTCGACACAAACTTTGCATCGAATTGTCATTCGTTTATCACTAAACGTTGCCAATCATGTAAAAATTGGATGCAAAATAGTTTTTTAATAACACTATTTTCCCGACTCAAATCCAAAACTAAAATTTATTTTTGTCGCATTTATCCATGATTTCAGTAGAATTTCTGCAATGTCTGGACTACTCTATCGATGACTCAGGTATATCTCATTCATCAAATGACATTCTGTGAAAATTTGAGTGTCTTAACGACGTCATAATTGGGTGAACTCGAGCTCATTTGATTTGACTCATCGAGTTGCTTGATTCAACTATAAGCTTGTGAGATTTGAAATCTATTTAAATTTTCAATTTGGCGATAGAAGCTTCCAAAAAAAATCTTAATAACTCAACTCGGGCTTGATTAGACTTAGATTTGACCAACATTGAAGTCATGGTGTTCTTCTTGTGAAGTTGATCAGTTTGACTCAAGTTTTTTTAAATCTAAATTTTGAATGATTTTTAATTAAAGTTTAAACTTTTATTACTAAAAAAATTATTTAAACAGACGAGATGATGAAAATTTATTGTTTTCATGCCATTACTTATATTCAAAAATTTTATTTTAACTACCTTTCACTCGTAATTCCTAAAAAAAAATACAAATCTACTTTCATAGTCCCAAATAAAAAAAATATATTAAATCTATATTTGCACCCATTTTTACAAATCTCATATTCTTACGACACTTTTTGTCGCATGTATGTATGAATTATAAGTTATAGTTCACTTTTAAAAAGATAATAATAATAGAATTTTCAATATAATATTAATTTTTTTAGTACTATACATATAAGTATAAAAAATATTAAATATTAAATATATTAATATACAATAATTTTGCGGTATATATAAATATATGTAAGCGCTACAATAACATATCAATGGGTATTTTGACAAAGATCAAAAACTGCGTAGTTTGCACGAGACGATGCACCCAAGGCTGCGCCCACTTTTACTACATATAGACGCCCTCAATAGTCAATACTCTCAAATAATAATAATAATAATAATAAATAAAATTATAATAATAATTAGAGACATGCTATGCATCTATTTCCGCTTCATCGGGCGTAATTAGACAAATCAACACTAATAAGCAAGTTGCATGGAGCGATTTTTCTGTACGGAGTTCGGGCGTGCGGACAATGGACGCAATGCAGCGATACAGTAGAGGTCTGATCCTCCTCTGCATCGCGACCGTTGTCCGCACGTCCGGACTCCAGACAGAAAAATTTAGTCATGTGCATGAGGCACCAACCACAGGCCCACACAAAAGAAAAAAAATATTCAATACGGACCATCGATCATTGATCTCCACCGTCGATCAAAATTTAAAAAAATAAATAAATAAGAATAACGGGGCCCACCAAAATACATATTTGTGATAATCAACGGTATTGATCGGACACCGCATACAGATATCCGTAAAATTATTTCATACAAAGGGCCCCAATAATTTATATTTTTCTAATAGATAACATTCTAATAAAAAGCATTTGGTAGACATGCTACATAATATTTTATGTATTTACATATTTAACACCTAAGTTTTAATATTTTCATACTTATCACTTAAATCTTTAATATCAAATCAAAGATATAACTGTCACCTACTTTTAAAGTGAAATAGATTCTATTATTCATAAATTTACTACACCGAAAGGTTATAAATTTGAATATCAAGATTTTGATTTTAAATATGTAAATATATAACAACCATCTCGTACGTAAATTTTCTTAAATATTTATAACAACCTTTTAAATTTAAATCTAAATAATTTAATGTATGAGTTGATGTTTTATTTATTCATAAAATTAATTTTATTGTAAATGCTGATGTACAATGGAAATGTGACTCCATAAATTTCAAGGAAATCTAACTCATCTAATAAAGAAAAGATCAAGCCATCTAGTATCATTTTGGTCGATCAAATCATGAGCCGAATAAATGAAATTTTGTTCAAACTAAAGAATGTCACGAATCTAGACTAACGAAAACTTAACCCATGCAAGGGCACTCACAAGCTTAACGGTGGCTTAAAGGAACTTCCACCTGACCTTCTGTGAATATCTTTGGACGGAAGAAAGGTTGCCCATCAGATTAAAGTAATGCACCCTATGCGAGATGGACCAACCTTCCCTAAGGAGAATGTGTCTTCATTAGGGACTCCCTCACAAAAGCTGACAAAAGATCTATCACTCGCCCAAATGACTTTTAGCTCACCTAATGAATATCATACAACTAAGTAGAGTAGTTATGAATACGAAACGTTGCCAGTAACTTACACAAATATGAAAAACGATTGTTTTCAGGGATAAAAGATGTCAATGTTTGTTAAAAATATACAAATGTGTAATGACTCATAAACGTTTTATAACGTCCTGATTAAGTAAGGAACAATTATGTAATTTACTAGACACATCCAATGCCCCATAAATAGGGGGTCAATTTTACAGAAAAGACTTTTGAACCTATTTCCAAATGATTAATATTATTTGTCTCTATACATTTGTTTCATCTGACTAATGCTCTATTCCTGCTTCGAAGAATATTTTGAGATTCATTAACTGGATAGAAAGAAATTAAATAGAAATTTTTTAATTCAACTCTCATCAAAGTGGGTTCTAACAATAATAAACATTTTTCTATAAAATACATGATTAAATATCAATACATTAAAATTACTACATTCCGTCAATAAAATCATTTTCATAATATTAACTAAAACTTATAAAGATTTTGCCAAAAAAAACAATAGAATTGTTAAAATTATAAATAATTTATCTATTTTAAGGTGAAGGCCATATTATACTTTCAAATCCCTTAGAATATATTAAGCTTATCCTAATAAACTTTGAACAAGAATATTCCTTTTTTTAAGCATATTTAACCGAAAATAAAATATGAATAAAATTTTATTTTAGAATGCAAAATCAAATTAATGTAGTGATTTAAAAATATCATATCATTTGTCTGCCAAAAGCTGATGCCACACTGATTTATGAATTAATAATTTGTGATGTTCATGTTTGATTTATTACTTCATTAAATATTATAAACATAAAAGACAAAGTGTATATAATTTGTCCGGCAAAATGGATATAATATTTAGTTCATTTTGCGGTTAAATGAAAGGTTTGAAGATGCCGAGATAAACTATGGTTAATCAATGTAGGTGTGGCTTTACTCTAGGGGCCGCTTGGGATTACTGGAGGTTGTGAAAATTGGACCGGACATTGAACTATTTGAAGGAAATGTCCGAGATTCGATTCAAATGTTGAACCGTGGTTGAGAATGAGCTAATAAATTATAAATGTATATAAAAACTACAATAAATAAGAGTTACATTCCACTCAATTCATGTGTATTTAAATAACTAACACCTAAAATTTAATCTTAACATATGTCATTTTATCTATGCATGAAAACATATATAGGCTTTTAAAAATTAAAAGCCATATGTTTTATGTGATATGGATGATTTTAGTGGTATAAAATGAAAAAAAAAATTAGGTGTTAGATATGTAAATAAATAAAATTGAGTGGTATGTATGTAAATTGAATTTCTTTGTATTAATGATTTTTTTTTATTTGATATGAGTGATTTGGGTGGTATAAAAGTAAAAGATAGAGTTTAGGTGTGTGATATGTTAAATACATAAAATTGGGAGGTATATCCGGGGTTGAACTGCTAGTTCAATCCGGTTCTCGGTGGTTCTATGCGAGAGTGTTTTTTTTCTGCCAACAAGAATCGGACCTATGGCCAATTCACAGTCAATCGGTCGAGCCGATTAAATTTCTAACATCCAAACATGAGTCTTTAAGTCATGACATAAATCTCGAGATAAATTTTAAATAAGAAACATTTGAATTTTTATAAAATGCTATTCAGAACTCTGATGAGTCTTTAAGGCATGACATAAATCTCGAGATAAATTTTAAACAAGAAACAATTGAATTTTGATAAAATGCAATTCAGAACTCTGATTCAACAAATTTACAGTCAAACCAACGATACCAAAATTGGTTCAATCTGAGATGAACATAATTGGAAAGTTGAATGGATTTTGAATATGACATGTTTATAGTCAAATTAAGCGCCTCGGCNAAAGAAACATTTGAATTTTTATAAAATGCTATTCAGAACTCAGATTCAACAAACTTACAGTCAAACCAACGATACCAAGATTGGTTCAATCCGAGATGAACATAATTGGAAAGTTGAATTGATTTTGAATATGACATGCTTATAGTTAAATTAAGCGCCTCGGCAAGACAAATTCAACAAGCCCAACGATCACTTAATTCAGACTTCATTAAGGCTCTAAAATGTCCATCAAACGTAATTTGATCAAGGGGATCTCGCTAGATCATCCAATCAAGAGTGCCTTGGATTTCGTTTTTATTCGCAACTTGGGCAATAGAAATAGAGCCCTAACCACCTCATGAGAAGGAGACTTAGACACTGAGCTAGATCAAGATCATAGTTTGCATAAGGAGCCACTGCAGCCCAGCATCCTGCACCGTATATCGACCCACTTCGAGCATGACCGCCTCTAGTTGCTTCCATCGCTTTCGTCCACCGTTGCCACCATCGGCCTCCTACATTTGCAACCGCCAACCACCATCGATCACTGTTGTCTTCTCGCTCCTGCAGTTGGTAGCCAATGTTGTCGCCAACTATGGTTGATGTGCCTACATACATCATCACAACTCGCCGCTACGACCTATGTGATCGTATATGACCTATGTGGTCCACTACTCATGAAGCTCTCGACTCCCGTCACTGCGGCCTACGAAGATCATCACAGCTTACCACTACGACCAACATGACCAACTATGACCTATGTGGTGCACAACTCATCCAGCTTCTAACTCCATGCTTAGCTCCTAAAGTGTCATCACAGCACACCACTATGACATAAGTGACCAACTATGACATGCGTGGCACATAGCTCTTATAACTCACTACTCTGACCCCCATGATTTATGAACATCATCACAACCCACAACAAGACTTACATTATTAGCTACGACCTATGTAGTTCACAATTCGTGCAACTCCCGACTCATGCTTCTACGACCTATGGATGTCATTACAGCTCACCACTACGGCCAACATGACACACATCTCATGCAGCTCCCAACTTCGATTCCCGGGCTTACGGACGTCATCACATCTCACCACCATGACCTATGTGACCAACTACAACTTACTTGCGCACGACTCATGAAGCTCCCAACTCCGACTCCGCGGCCTACGGACGTCATCAGAGATTACTATTACGACCTACGAGACTAGCTATGATTTACATAGTTTACAGCTTCTGCAACTCTCGACTCCTGTCACTTCGGCCTACAGGTGTCATCAAAACTCACTACTACATCATATGTGACCAACTATGGCCTATGTGGCACATAGCTCGTGCAGCTCATGAGTTCAGCCCCTGATGCTTATGTACATCATCACAACCCACCACTCCAGCCTATGTGACTAACTACGGCTTGTATGGTTCACAACTCATGCAGTTCCCGACTCCGACCCCTGTAGCCTATAAACGCCATCAAAACCCACCACTAAGGGCTTACGTGACTAACTACGATTTACATGGTTCACAACTCATGGAGCTCTCGGTTCAGACTTCTGTGGCCTACAGGCGTCGTCACAGCTCACCCCTACAACTTATGTGATTAAATATGGTCTACATTGTTCACAGCTTGTGCAGCTTCCGACTCAGGCTCCTGTGGCCTACAGACGCCATCACATCTCGCATCAACGCCCCACATGATCAATCGTCACCTACGTGGTTCACAGCTCTTGCAGCTTTCTACTGCATCTTCTATAGCCAATGATCGCTTTTGAGACAATCAATTGTAGCTCACACAACCAACTACTATCATGACTTTCAACTACGTATGGGAGAAGCTGATGCCACCACCATCATCTACAATATTGACAGACTACTGCCTCCATAGTAATCGACTATGACCCTTGCAGTATGTTATCACTAAGAATGATATTCAACACAGCTATATTACAACTATTATCAATGATAAAAATATGTGCTTGGATTTTGCGCAACACTAAGATGTTAAATTTATGACTCCCTCCCTCCCTCCCTCTCCCTAGTATTGTAATTTCTTTACTTTCTCATTCCTCATTTTTAGATATTCAAGAAAAAATTGCCTGATCAAATTAAAAATTTGACTTAATTATTTGAAGTAAAAATAAATTCAAAATCAATTGAACTTCATTCTTAATAAATTTCTAGTAAAAAATGTGTACCTCAATGAGCTGAATATAATAATGATAAAATCACTCTCATCTCATAAAGACATTAAAATATCATAAAGAATTTTATAATTAAAAAGAATCATTTAAAGTCATGTAGTAGCNCATCAAATGTAATTTGATCAAGGGGATCTCGCTAGATCATTCAATCAAGAGTACCTTGGATTCCGTTTTTATTCGCAACTTGGACAATGGAAATAGAGCCCTAACCACCTCATGAGAAGGGGACTTAGACACTGAGCTAGATCAAGATCATAGTTTGCATAAGAAGCTACTGCAGCCCAACATCCTGCACCGCATATCGACCCACTTCGAGCATGACCGCCTCTAGTTGCTTCCATCGCTTTCGCCCGCCGTTGCCACCATCGGCCTCCTAATTTTGCAACCGCCAACCACCATCGATCACTGTTATCCTCTCGCTTCCGCAGCCGCCAGCCAATTTTGTCGCCAACTCTGGTTGATGCGCCTACAAACATCATCACAACTCACCGCTCTGACCCATGTGATCGTCTATGACCTATGTGGTCCACTACCCATGAAGCTCTCGACTCCTGCCACTGCGGCCTACGAAGATCATCACAGCTTACCACTACGACCAACGTGACCAAGTATGACCTATGTGGAGCACAACTCGTCCAGCTTCTGACTCCGTGCTCAGCACCTATAGCATCATCACAGCACACCACTATGGCCTAAGTGAACAATCACGGTCTGCGTGGCACATAACTCTTATAGCTCGCTACTCTGGCCCCCACGGTTTACGAACATCATCACAACCCACAACAAGACTTACATGATTAGTTACGACTTATGTAGTCCGCAATTTGTGCAACTCGCAACTCATGCTTCTACAGCCTATGGACGTCATTACAACTTACCACTACGACCAACATGACACACATCTCATGCAGCTCCCAACTTTGATTCTCGGGCTTACGGACATCATCACATCGCACCACCATGGCCTACGTGACCAACTATGACTTACTTGGGCACAGCTCACGCAGCTCCCAATTTCGACACTGCTGCCTACGGACGTCATCAGAGATTACCATTACGACCTACGTGACTAGCTACGACCTACATAGTTCACAGCTTCTGCAACTCTCAACTCATGTCACTTCGGCCTGCAGGTCACTACTACATCTTATGTGACCAACTATGATCAATGTGGCGCATAGCTCGTGCAGCTCATGAGTTCAGCCCCTGATGCTTATGTACATCATCACAACCCACCACTCCAGCCTACGTGAAGTACGATTTGTATGGTTCACAACTCGTGCAGTTCCCGACTCTGACCCCTGCAGCTTATAGACGCCATCACAACCCACCACTAAGGGCTTACGTGACCAACTACGACTTACATGGTTCACAACTCATGGAGCTCTCGGTTCAGACTTCTGTGGCCTACAGGCATCGTCACAGCTCACCCCTACAACTTATGTGATTAAATATGGTCTACATTGTTCACAGCTTGTGCAGCTTCTGACTCAGGCTCCTGTGGCCTACAGACGCCATCACATCTCACATCAACGCCCCACATGATCAATCGTCACCTACGTGGTTCACAGCTCTTGCAGCTTTCTACTGCATCTTCTATAGCCAATGATCGCTTCTGAGACAATCAATTGTGACTCACACAATCAACTACTATCATGACTTTCAACTACGTATGTGAGAAGCTGATGCCACCACCATCATCTACAATATTAATGACATACTACTGCCTCCACAGCAATCGACTATGACCCTTGCAGTATGTTATCACTAAGAATGATATTCAACACAGCTATATTATAGCTATTATCAATGATAAAAATATGTGCTTGGATTTTGCGCAACACTAAGATGTTAAATTTATGACTCCCTCCCTCCCTCTCCTAAGTATTGTAATTTCTTTACTTTCTCATTTCTCATTTTTAGATATTCAAGAAAAAATTGCCTGATCAAATTAAAAATTTGACTTAATTATTTGAAGTAAAAAATTTTAAAAAATAAATTCAAAATCAATTGAACTCAATTCTAATCTCATAAAGACATTAAAATATCATAAAGAATTTTATAATTAAAAAGAATCATTTAAAGTCATGTAGTAGCGCCCTAGATTTTTGCAAAAATAACTTAGAATATCACACCAAAAAAATCTGCAAATTGGCATTCATTTCACAAATGGTGTTCATGGGGAGTTAATCGACAAACGTTCACAAATGTCAAGAATTGTAATATGTTCTATATAATCAATATGCCAATCATCATCACCTCTAAAGAATGATGTCGCATTGACAAAAAAATTTGACGTACTTACAAAAATGCCATTTTAACATACCACCTAAGGAAACTAAAATCACCCTCACTTCCAATCTTATGTTTTTTAACNAATGTTCTATATAATCAATATGCCAATCATCATCACCTCTAAAGAATGATTTCGCATTGACAAAAAAATTTGACGTACTTCAAAAATGCCATTTTAACATACCACCTAAGGAAACTAAAATCACCCTCACTTCCAATCTTATGTTTTTTAACTTCAATAAATCTTTGTTGCGAGGCATTCTATTTTTTTTAATCTTTTTTTTTTTTTTGTGAATTTAAATACTTTTCATCTCACTAATTTAGTTCTCGTTTGCTAAACTAAAGCTTATGATGCCTGAACTTGGAGAAAAATTCATTCAAGTAAAACCTAATATATGGTACTGAACCAATATTCTTAACAATAACATTTAACATTTCAATGTATTCTAAATATTCCAACCACACAGCCCTACAAATAACCTATCTATGTAATTATAAGGATGATTTAGTTGATCAAAGGAGCACCATAACGTCATTCAATATATCAGTAAACGACCATCACAATTTACCCCTAATTGCAATCACTTGAATCAATCAATAATATGTAAGACATTGTAATTTGTTGTCTAAGTTTAGGCTTTCAAAATAAATAAATAAATAAAACTAAGTTCAGGATTTGCATTTGTGTGAGATTAAATTTGCATAGAGATTAAAAAGAAAACCTAACCGTTAATATGTCCTTAAAAGAANCTATTAGCATTTCAATGCATTCTAAATATTCCAACCACACTGCCCTACAAATAACCTATCTATGTAATTATAAGGATGATTTAGTTAATCAAAGGAGCACCATAACGTCATTCAATATATCAGTAAACGACCATCACGATTTACCCCTAATTGCAATCACTTGAATCAATCAATAATATGTAAGACATTGTAATTTGTTGTCTAAGTTTAGGCTTTCAAAATAAAATAAAATAAAAACTAAGTTCAGGATTTGCACATGAGATGCATTTGTGTGAGATTAAATTTGCATAGAGATTAAAAAGAAAACCTAACCGTTAATATGTCCTTAAAAGAATTTGTGTCAGCAGAAATAGACAGCAAGATTCTCCATATAAAGCAGTTTATGAATTGACGAAATTGATAGCTGGAAGTCCAACACTGCATCTAACACAGGCAAAATAATATCATACCATTATATTTCAATGGAGGTAAATTGTCGTAAGCAAGTAAGAAGAAACACGACTCTAATCCCTTGAATGCCACTACGACACCTCTTTAATTACCCCAACAACCAAAGCGAACCCGCATCCCCCCACCGCCTTCATTTCCATTTATGAAACAATAAATACCGCTAATTAATTTCTACGGAGGTAACCGTAATAATAACCAACAGACAGGGGCAATACCGTCCGCTCAACATTTATTCGGAGTGAAGCCCACCAGTGCGTTGTCGAGATCGAAAGCGACGCGTGTGCCCTGCTGCTGCACGTTACCGATAATGGAGAGCGGCGAGCTCGTCGGCGCGAAGGCCAGACAGAA
>JXCR01089612.1:43095-73033 GCA_002079205.1 Phalaenopsis hybrid cultivar
AATAATTATTTTGAGATCAAGTTGTATTATGACAAATTATTTTCAGTCACATTTTTCATATTATGCTGATTAAATGGTATATGATGTAAATATAAGAGATAAAATACTGATTTTATGTTGGTCTAGGTTATTTGACGTTGTTTATGGAGTATGGAGGATAGAAGGTTTCAGAGACGCTACAGGGGGTGGTTGGATACATAATTTATATTTATTTATGATGTGCGCTAGAAGATTTATATTGATAGAGTGATGGATTATCGTTTTTACATTGCACGAGAATTCAACACACATCAAATAAAAAAAACAACCACTAGATACCCTATAAATTTTTTTTTTCCGGAAAATCCAAGAAGGGAAAAAAATTTAAAGGGTCTGATCTGGCCGAAAAAATCTACTATAAATTAGATATTACAAGTATGGTCTATTCTCCCAAAAACGGGAAATAGTTACACAATCTTACGAGCTACAAAGTCGGTGCACGGATGAAATTGTCATAAGAAGTGAGCGGCGACCGATGCTGATCTGCAACGACTGATGAGTGATGGTTGGCAGCAGTCGGCAAGTGGTGCTTGGCGGTGATCAACGATTGGTGGTCAACGACGATCTGCGGCTGGTGATCTGCAGTGGTCAATGATGGCAAGAATTATTCTGAACTTTAGCTCATTCTCAAAGCTTCAAGTTCTTACTCAAACTCCAATTCTTATTTGGCTTAGAGATGTCCCTCTTTTATGTGTGGGTATGGCTCTATTTATAGAGTTCAAAGTGTAATTAATGCAGAATTATAAATCACTTTGATCGGAGGGTTTGAATAGTTTAAACGACTTTTAATAAATATTTGAGTGCCTTAATTGTGTCATAATTGAGCGATATTTGTCTCATTGGATTCATCTTGTCGAGACGCACGATTCTACTATAAGCTGACGGATTCAACATTTATTTGATTTTCTAAATGTATCCAGAAAACTTTCAAAACTTTGTTTAATGGATTGATCCGGGCTCGATTTGACTCGAATTGAACCAATTTTGGTATCATTGGGTCCATCTCGTTGAGCTGATCAGTTTAACTATAAGTTCATTGAAATCGAACTTCAGGGTGACATTTATCAAACTTTGAACTTTACTAAAAAAAATATGCATCGAGATCAGTGTCACACTTCAAGAATCAGATTGTTGAGTATCGATTTACTTTATAAGAAATTTCATAGATATCTTTATGCACAATTACATCGGAATTCAAGAAATCTACCAACAACGACGAAATGAGTCACTTTTTTATTAGTTAGCCGAAGTGTCGATAATATTAATTTTAAAGCAATTATCACTAACCTTAAAATATATTTTAAATAAAAAAAATTTACAAATTCAAATATAAATCATTCAATGTTTCAATTTCATTAAATTATAATTAAATTTTGTGGCTCGATGAGACAAACATAATGGTACGAAGATTCATTCAATCAGAGTTAGATCAAACTCAAATCAAGTCATTAAGCCACTTTGAAAGTTTTGAATGTTTATCTAGAGAGTCAAATGGATTACAAATCTTATGACTTTATAGTTAACAAAGCGTACCAATGAGACAAATTTAATGAGTATAAAGCTATTCAATTATAACATGATTAAGACAATAAAATTTAGCAAAATTTACGTGCATCATAGTCACCAGTGGTTATTCATAATAATTGATCGTAGTTGTTGACTTGAAGTTGCTGATATAATTATAAATTTCATATTTAAAGAGCATTTATTTATTTAATAAATACTTCAAAGCTTCCAATCATAATTCAAGCTTATGATATAAAGCTCGGATCGAACCGTTTTAAATGTCCTTAAATTTATATTACAGATAAATTTAATTCCACCATGAAGTTACGAAGATTAGCGTTGCTTTTGAGTTTAACTTTATTATTATTATTTTTAAAGCGAATTTTCTTGATGATATATCAATTTCTAACACCGTAATATATTGGAGGATTAAAATTAGAGCCCATTTACTATTTATAGCACGTCCGTAAAAGGAAAAAAAAAACTAAAAAAGTGAATCTATACAACTTTTTTTAGCAAACAGCTCGTGTTAGGCTCGTGAACAGCTTGTGTTCGGGTCGCTGATAGGCTCGTGAACAACTCGTGTTCGGCTCGTTCGCTAAGTTAACGAGCTCAACACGAATAAAGATTTGTTGTTCGTGTTTGACTCGTTTTGGCTCGAAATACTACTAATTAATTATATATATATANTAGAGGAGAGGCGGTGAGAGAACTTCGACATGTCGTGAGATGAGGTGAGTAATGGGTTGCAGTCCAACTTCTTAGGTAGGCAAACAGAAAGAGGGAGAGTTGGGGGTCGGTGGTGGCGCGCGGAGGGAGAGGATGGAGGTGAAGAAAATGTGATCGGATTTAATGAGGTAGTCGGTCACTGGGAAAGCAGTGAACGAGCGAGGAAAAGGTTTTTGACCTACTAAATCGTTGTCGCTGAAAATAAAATGCACGGATCAGGTAACTGGAGTGAGGATAAGAAATCTCTTACCTCCCTTCTGATTGACAATAATTGCAACGATCAGTTTAGAAAATAATTAGCATTTAAAACTATCAATATTATATATCTCACTTCCAAACATCAATATTTACATCCTTATCAACTAAAACATTCAATAACAACAGAATTAACACCTCAATATTAAATTTCTAATCGCGTTAAGTTAATGAAGTTCAGTGCTGCTCGATTTTGGCCAAGTTGTAGGGGGATCAGAGCGACCGAAGACCAAAATGGAGGAGAAACAAGATTAAAGACTGGTTTAAGAAGTTGTATGTGAAGCAGAGAAATGGGATTTAAGGCAAAACGGAGAAATGGGGGGATTTAAGAACCTGTGGAAGGAGACAAAAGGGATCTACCTCTTCCTAATCCCCAAGATTCCTTCGCCGCAAGAAGAGGACAAGGGGAGTTTCTTAGGTTTTTGTTTGCCATGATCATGTATGCGTACATTAATGAGTATTTTGGAGATCTTTGTATGCATCCCGTCACCGTTGAATCGAATGAGAAAATAAATGAGAGTTTATGAGGTCTTTGTTCATTGGTCTTGTGCCGAACCCATGAAAGAGATCGATCAGTGCTTCAAAGAAGAGTCTTATTAGTCTCAGAATTTATAGAAGTGTTACATAGCCACCGACTATTTTAAAATTAAGTTCTAATTAATTTTTTATGTGGACTATTTCAGCCTTATTTTAAAAAAATTTGACATCATTTTGACACGGCCCAATTTTAACCAATAACTATTTTGTCACAAAGTTTAGGTNGTGATCATGTATGTGTACATTAAATAGTATTTTGGAGGCCTCTGTATGCTGCGATCCCGTCACCGTTGAATCGAATGAGAAAATAAATGACAGTTGATGAGGTCTTTGTCCATTGATCTTGTTGCCGAACCCATGAAAGAGATCGATCAGTGCTTCAGAGAAGAGTCTTATTAGTCTCAGAGTTTATAGAAGTATCAAATAGCCATCGACTATTTTAAAATTAAGTTCTACTTAATCTTTTATGTGGACTATTTCAGCCTTAATTTAAAAAAATTTGACATCATTTTGACACGGCCCAATTTTAACCAATAACTATTTTGTCACAAAGTTTAGGTGTGAGATATGTATTATTGATAGTTTTAAGTGATGTGTATATAAACCTATCGAATAATTATTTTGAGATCAAGTTGTATTATGACAACTTATTTTCAGTCACATTTTTCATATTATGCTGATTAAATGGTATATGATGTAAATATAAGAGANTTTGTCACAAAGTTTAGGTGTGAGATATGTATTATTGATAGTTTTAAGTGATGTGTATATAAATCTATCAAATAATTATTTTGAGATCAAGTTGTATTATGACAAATTATTTTCAGTCACATTTTTCATATTATGCTGATTAAATGGTATATGATGTAAATATAAGAGATAAAATACTGATTTTATGTTGGTCTAGGTTATTTAACGTTGTTCATGGAGTATGGAGGATAGAAGGTTTCAGAGCGCGGTTGGATACATAATTTATATTTATTTATGATGTGCGCTAGAAAATTTACATTGATAGAGTGATACATTATCGTATTTACATTGCACGAGAATTCAACACACATCAAATAAAAAAAAAACAACCACTAGATACACTATAATTTTTTTTTCCCGGAAAATCCAAGAAGGGAAAAAATTAAATGGTCTGACCTAGCTGAAAAAATCTACTATAAATTAGATATTACAAGTATGGTCTATTCTCCCAAAAACGAGAAAGAGTACACAATCTTACGATCTACAAAGTCGGTGCACGGATGAAATTGTCATAAGAAGTGAGCGGCGACCGATGCTGATCTGCAACGACTGATGAGTGATGGTTGGCAGCAGTCGGCAAGTGGTGGTTAGCGGTGATCAACGATTGGCGGTCAACGACGATCTGCGGCTAGTGATCGACAGTGGTCAACGATGGCAAAAGTTATTATGAACTTTAGCTCATTCTCAAAGCTCAAGTTCTTACTCAAACTCCAAGTCTTATCTGGCTTAGAGATGCTCCTCTTTTATGTGTGGGTATGACTCTATTTATAGAGTTCAAGGTGTAATTAATGCAGAATTACGAATCACTTTGATCAGAGGGTTTGAATAGTTTAAACGAGTTTTAATAAAGATTTGAGTGTATTAATGGTGTCATAATTAAGCGATATTGGTCTCGTTGGATTCATCTTGTCGAGATGCACGATTCTACTATAAGCTGACGGATTCAACATTTATTTGATTTTCCAAATGTATCCAGAAACTTTCAAAACTTTGTTTAATTGTTAGATTCGGGCTTGATTTGACTCGGATTGAACCAATTTTGGTATCATTGGGTCCGTCTCGTTGAGTTGATCAATTTAACTATAAGTTCACTGAAATCGAACTTCAAGGTGACGTTTTATCAAACTTTGAACTTTACTCAAAAAAATATGCATCGAGATCAGTGTCACACCTCAATAATCAGACTGTTGAGTATCGATTTACTTTATAAGAAATTTCATAGATATCTTTATGCCCAGTTACATCGGAATTCAAGAAATCTACCAACAACGACGAAATGGGTCACTTTTTTATTAGTTAGCCGAAGTGTCGATAATATTAATTTTAAAGAAATTAACACTAACCTTAAAATATTTTTTAAATAAAAAAATTTACAAATTCAAATATAAATCATTCAATGTTTCAATTTCAATAAATTATAATTAAATTTTGTGGCTTTACGAGACAAACATAATGGTACGAAAATTCATTCAATCAGAGTTAAATCAAACTCAAATCAAGTCATTAAGCCACTTTATAAATTTTGAATATTTATCTAGAGAGTCAAATGGATTTCAAATCTTAAAACTTTATAGTTAACAAAGCGTACCGATGAGACAAATTTAATGAGTATAAAGTTATTCAATTATAACATGATTAAGACACTAAAATTTAGCAAAATTTACGTGCATCATAGTCACCGGTGGTTATTCATAATAATTGATCGTAGTTGTTGACTTGAAGTTGCTGATATAATTATAAATTTCATATTTAAAGAACATTTATTTATTTAATAAATACTTCAAAGCTTCCAATCATAATTCAAGCTTATGATATAAAGCTCGGATCGAACCGTTTTAAATGTCCTTAAATTTATATTACACATAAATTTAATTCCACCATAAAGTTACGAAGATTAGCGTTGCTTTTGATTTTAATTTTATTATTATTTTTTTAAAGCGAATTTTCTTGATGATATATCAATTTCTAGCACCGTCATATATTGGAGGATTAAAATTAGAGCCCATTTACTATTTATAGCACGTCCGTAAAAGGAAAAAAAAAAGCTAAAAATTGAATCTATACAACTTTTTTAGCAAACAGCTCGCGTTCAGCTTGTGAACAGCTAGTGTTCGGCTGGTTGAGAGGCTCGTGAACAGCTCGTGTTCAGCTCGTTTGGCTCGCTGAGAGGCTCTTGTTCGGCTCGTTCGCTAAGTTAATGAGCTGAACACGAACAAAAATTTGTTCGTCCGTGTTTGGCTCGTTTTGGCTCGAAATACTACTAATCAATTATATATATATATATATATATATANTACAAGACTCAAGACGGTAAAGTAATAGATTACACCATAGCGTTGCACAATAATTCAACACCTACTGAAATGAAAGAAAAGTAACGAGAAGAAACACCAGAAATTTTTACATGAAAAATTTAGAAATAAAAAACTAGAAGGTCTAGCCTAATTAAAATGATTATTATGAATGGTGAGTGTTCTCTCAGACTCAATGTCGTCATCTTGTCTATTTATATATCGTATGTATAATTCTTTTATTCAAATAAATCTATCTCCCAAATCATGACAATGATTCGAATATAAGAGGAATAGAAAAGAATGATATCAAAAACAAATATACAAACAAATAAAAAGAAACAAACGGAAGACTTATATATGGGTAATCCTCGTGTGATAGGTCGAGAAAATACGTCTGAACAGGATCTCATCGAAGCACCTCGAAATACTGTGGGATACACATAAATACTCTCGATAAAATGAGTTTCACTGATATTATCATAAACCTGAAGAATAGACCATCAAAAGGGTGGTTGCTCCATATGAGAATGCCCCGGTAAGGGTGTAAACGAGCCGAACACGAGCGAGCCAAGCTCNACAAGGCTACAAAGATTTATAATCAATTAAAAGCATTAATTAAGAAAATAAAAAAAAAATATTAAATTAGATTCAAATGATGTTTTAATATAAACAATAATTTTTAAATCTTCTCCCCAATCCCTAACTTCTTGTGCTCGGCTCGCTAATCAAACGAGCCGAACATGAGCACACTTTCTCGAAATATAACAAGTGGAACACGAGTCGAGCCTAGGCTCGCTCTCGGCTCGTGTTCGGCTCGTTTACGCCCCTAATTACATGTGTACTATTTTGTTTTAGAATAGCTATTTAAATGCATTCCTTCGTCAATTTGTAATGCTATCAGTTAAATTTTAGGGAAAATAACATTCATAGCACCCAATTGTTATGAATTTACCTATCTCACACCTAAACTTTTATTTTTACACACCACACTTTACCTATACATGAGGAGATGAAATTGACTATTAAAAGGTATGAGAAAATTAAATATGAGAGTTTTCAATGCTATGTATGTAAAAGCCCTTAAATTTTAACATCATTATAAAATTATTATCATAAAAATCTTAATNATGACACTTTACCTATACATGAGGAGATGAATTTGACTATTAAGAGCTATGAGAAAATTAAATAAGAGAGTTTCAATGCTATGTATGTAAAAGCCCTTAAATTTTAACATCATTATAAAATTATTATCATAAAAATCTTAATATTTTGTTCGTAGGTAATGAATTTAATAATTTATTTGAAACATTTAATCTCATATTTATAAATTAAAAAAATTGTAAATGATAGAGCTAGAATTCCTTTATTCATAATTGATGCATGCTACAAGACTCGAGACGGTAAAGTAATAGATTACATCATAGCGTTGCACAAGAATTCAACACATATTGAAATGAAAGAAAAGTAATCAGAAGAAACACCAGAAATTTTTACGTGAAAAATTTAGAAAGAGAAAAAATTAGAACGCCTAGCCTAATTAAAATAATTATTATGAATGGTGAGTGTTCTCTCGGACTCAATGTCGTCATCTTGTCTATTTATATATCGTATGTATAATTCTTTTATTCAAATAAATTTCCCTCACAAATCATGACAATGATTCGAATATAAGAGGAATTGAAAAGAATGATATACAAAAACAAATTTACAAACAAATAAAAAGAAACAAACGGAAGACTTATATATGGGTAATCCTCGTGTGATAGGTCGAGAAAATACGTCTGAACATGATCTCATCGAAGCACCTCGAAATACAACATCTACGAAGAGAATCCTTATATAAATCACCTGTAATCAAAGAACCAAAAATAACAGTTTTTTTCTGGGGTCAAGAGTTTCTCAAATGAACGTATTCCTCTGGTTAACTACACTCTGTGGGATACACATAAATACTCTCGATAAAAGGAATTTCACTGATATTATCTTAAACCTGAAAAATAGACCATCAAAAGGGTGGTTACTCCATATGAGAATGCCCCGGTGCTTCAAAGATCTCGCTAAGCCATAGGGCAGAGACAAGTCTCTAACATCTCAAATAGGTAGCGACTCGTCGCATCAGAATCTATGAAATAACCAAAATCATTTCGATGGTGATATCTCTATATGTCAGAGTTCAGCGGGTCATAAGGGTAGAGACTGAATCACGACATCCAAAATGGGTAGCAGCTCATCGAAAATAATAGTATGTAGTGAATGTTGTAGATGGTGGTCATAACACCAGCTTATCATAGAAATTGTAGTTAATAAACATGACAACAGTTGTCCAGGTGGGTCATAGATGGTTGCTTAATGAGTGTCAATTGGGCATAGAGGTTGTGGTAGGGAGTTGCGAGAGCTGTAGACCACATAAGTCGTAGTTGGTCACATATGTCATAATGGTGAGTAGAAATGACGTTCGTAGGCTGCGGGGACCAGAGTTGGGAGTTGCACGAGCTGTAGACCGTGTAGATTGTAGTTGGTCACGTAGGTCCTAGTGATGAGTAGTAATGACTTTCGTAGGTCGTGAGCCAGAGTCGAGAACTAAACGAGCTGTGGACTACACGGTTCATAGTTGGTCACATAGACCGTAGCGGTGAGTAGTAATGAAATCTGTAAGGTGCGATGACCGGAGTTGGGAGCTGAACGAGTTGTGGACTTTGTTGATCGTAGTTGGTCACGTAAGTCGTAGTGGTGAGTTATAATGGCGTATGTATGTCGCGGGGGCTGGAGTCAAGAGCTATACGAGTGCATGCGAGGTGTGTTGTTACGTTTTCTTCGGGGTGTGTTGTTGCACCGTCTTTAGGTCAACTCAGTGTCTGACATGTGGCACCAGTTTACAGCTTACTTCGTGACTTCACGGTGTTAGTTGTTGCTTCGCACGACGCTTCATCACAAAGAGTGGGTGACCACCGATGCTGATCGACAATGGTCGGCGAGTGATGGTCAACGGTGAAACACGTTAATCGGAGAGCTTCCCTCGATCAGATGATGTTTGTTAGACATTTGAGTGTATTAACGATGTCAGAATTGAGCGATCTTGGGCTCATTGGATTTATCTCGCCGAGAAGCTTGATTTAGCTATGAGCTTGTCAGGTTCAACATATGTTTGACCTTCTAAATATGCCTAGAAAACATACAAAAGTGGTTTGATGGTTTGATTAGGAATTGATTTGTTTTGGATTTGACCAATTTTGGTATCATTGGGTTTGTTTGGACGAGTCAGTTAGCTTGATTATAAGTTTATTAAAGTCCGAGTTTCGGATGACTTAGAGATGAAACATTTGTTACTTAAAAAATTATCTTGAAATCAATGTCGTGCCTTGAAATTTACGATGGATGCTAAAAATCTATTGATAGCATATCAAAAACCAAATAGTAATTATAAAATTTAAAAAAAAAATACATAGTTATAAAATCACTAGAATTTCATTTTGTTAATATGTGCTCGACTTGTTTTCATAGTTAAATGAATTTGCTATAGAGAAATTCTACTAGGTTTTTCCGTGCTTCTTCTTCAAATAGTGTGGCTTACCCTTTTCATGTAAAGTTACATTTAGAAAAAAAATTTCTAATATTTTGATGTAAATCATACTAAAATGGACTTAAAATATTAAATTTATTCAAATATTAAGCTTTATATACAAATTTAGAATTATATTAAAATAAATTTAATAAAATTTTAATGCTTTCCGATATAATTTACCTAATTTGGTCTCTTAAAAGTTCCAAATTTTATAAGGTCATGACCTCATGATGCCAGTTTTACCATTTCCAAAGAATGATCTTTAAAAAAGCATGAAAAGATATATATTTATTCCATAAAAATACTATATATAAATAGATCCATTAGTCCATATATAAGTTTGTTGATGGCCCGGTTCGGCTCACGAGGGCAGATGCTACAACTGACATGGNCCCCGGTGCTTCAAAGATCTCGCTAAGCCATACGGCAGAGACAATTCTCTAACATCTCAAATAGGTAGCGACTCGTCGCATCAGAATCTATGGAATAACCAAAAATCATTTCGATGGTGATATCTCTATATATCAGAGTTCAGCGGGTCATAAGGGTAGAGACTGAATCACGACATCCAAAATGGGTAGCAGCTTATCGAAAATAGTACTATGTAGTGAATGTTGTAGATGGTGGTCATAACGCCAACTTATCATAGAAATTGTAGTTAATAAACATGACAACAGTTGTCCAGGTAGGTCATAGATGGTTGTTTCATGAGTGTCAATTGGGCATAAAGGTTGTGGTAGGGAGTTGCGAGAGCTGTAAACCACATAAGTCGTAGTTGGTCACGTATGTCATAATGGTGAGTAGAAATGACGTTCGTAGGCTGCGGGGACCAGAGTTGGGAGCTGCACAAGCTGTGGACCATGTAGATTGTAGTTGGTCACGTAGATCGTAGTGATGAGGAGTAATGACATTCGTAGGTCGTGAGGGCCAGAGTCGAGAACTAAACGAGCTGTGGACTACATGGTTCGTAGTTGGTCACATAGACCGTAGCGGTGAGTAGTAATGAAATATGTAAGCTGCGAGGGCCGGAGTTGGGAGCTGAACGAGTTGTGGAATAAGTTGATCGTAGTTGGTCACGTAAGTCGTATTGGTGAGTTGTAATGACATATGTATGTCGCGGGGGCTGGAGTCGGGAGTTATACGAGTGCATGCGAGGTGCGTTGTTACGTTTTCTTCGGGGTGTGTTGTTGCACAGTCTTTGGGTCAACTCAGTGTCTAACAAGTGGCACCACTTTGCAGCTTACTTCGTGACTTCACGGTGTTAGTTGTTGCTTCGCAAGACGCTTCATCACAAAGATTGGGTGACCATCGATGCTGATCGACAATGGTCGGCGAGTGATGGTCAACGGTGAACCATGTTAATCGGAGAGCTTCCCTCGATCATATGACATTTGTTAAATATTTGAGTGTCTAAACGATGTCAGAATTGAGCAATCTTAGGCTCATTGGATTTGTCTCGCCGAGAAGCTTGATTTAGCTATGAGCTTGCCAGGTTCAACATATGTTTGACCTTCTAAATATGCCTAGAAAACATACAAAGGTGGTTTGATGGTTTGATTAGGGATTGATTTGTTTTGGATTTGACCAATTTTGGTATCATTGGTTTGTCTGGACGAGTCAGCTAGTTTGATTATAAGTTCATTGAAATCGAAGTTCTGGATGACTCAAAGTTGAAACATTTCTTACTTAAAAAATTATCTTGAAATCAATGTCATGCCTTGAAATTTACGGTAGATGTTAAAAATTTATTGATGGCATATCAAAAACCAAACAATAATTATAAAGTTAAAAAAAAAATCACATAGTTATAAAATCACTAGAATTTCGTTTTGTTAATATTTGCTCGACATGTTTTCATGGTTAAATGAAATTGCTATAGAGAAATTCTACTCGGTTTTTCCATGCTTCTTCTTCAAATAGTGAGGCTTACCCTATTCATGTAAAGTTACATTTAGAAAAAAAAAAAATTAATATTTTGATGTAAATCATGCTAAAATGGACTTAAAATATTAAATTTATTTAAATATTAAGCTTTATATACAAAGTTAGAATTATATTAAAATAAATTTAATAAATTTTTAATGCTTTCCGATATAATTTACCTAATTTGGCCTCTTAAAAATTCCAAATTTTATAAGGTCATGGCCTCAAGATGCCAGTTTTACCATTTCCAAAGAATGATCTTTAAATTTAAAAAAAGCATGAAAAGATATATATTTATTCCATAAAAATACTATATATAAATAGGTCCATTAGTCCATATATAAGTTTGTTGATGGCCCGGTTCGGCTCACGAGGGCAGATGCTACAACTGACATGGTCCCTCTCATTAAATAAAGGCCACATGGCTCCTTAATGAAAAAAACTAAAAAAATATTAAGAAGCACCATTAATTAAGTGCACTTATTGTGAAAATAACACTTTGCTAGAATACAATTAGGCTTATTTGTATTGGCATGCCAAGTTTGTTTAATTAAAAAACTAATCACATGACATGACATTAATTTTTTAGACATTGGAAAGGAAAGGTAAGGAGTAATCAACTTATTTCCAGAGTTTCTAATTTCTTTATCTTTGTTTTCTAAAAGATTTTGGTAAGATTTAAAAAAGCTTTTGATGGAGATCTTTTTCACTTCAAAATCGAGTAAAGTGGCAAAAATAGTCCCCTGTTATTTACATGGGGCAGTTTTTGTCACAGATTATAAAGGTGCCAAAATGTGTTCAAACGCTTTAAAATTTGTGCTGAAATAGTCCCCCATTGAGACTTTTAGAGCCCGCTTTTAAAAAGTTCAGGAACTATTTTGATACTTCTATAAACTCTAAAATTAAAATGACTCATTGTAAATAGTTAGGAATTATCTTGACGGTTTACTTCTTCAAAATTTAAAATGACAGTTAAACTCCCAGTTTCTCACTTTAACATTTTAACAACCCCATCATGATCATCTATAGGATTATTAGATTGTGATTGAAAATTGTCCTTCACTCAACAAAAACAACAACAAGAACAAAAACAAAGCCTTAATCTCACAACGCATGGTCGATTACATGAATCATTTTTCCTCATTACGTTCTATTTAGTGTCAATATTAGATAAAATACAACTAATTTACTAAATAAAAAATTATTAAAATTTAATTGAATTCTAACTTTAGAGAAGGTCATATAAATAAAATATGGAAAATCCATGATGTATAAAATTATTTAAATCTAAAGTGGATAAATATAGTTTACTTGATATAAAACACCTTTCTAAATTGATTCAATTAATTAATCAAACTCTAAGAGCTCTAAAATTAAAGTTTTATCTTTATGTAACTCTCTTTCCTCTCTCCTCTTGTTATTCATACCTAGAGTATTGTAATATCTATCTCCATGTGCCTTTAAAAACATAAGAATGCTGCCAATAACCACATAAAACATTACCTCTTATTATTATCATGTTTGTTACCCCCACACTCATAATTATATATCAAAGATATGCTTTTGATGTTTTACTAAAGATGTCACATTTTAAGAATAAAATCATGAAGGTTTAGCTTAATGAATCGTATTTATCATAATTATGCTAGTGGGCAAGACAGATGTTATTGTCTATGGTGAAAGTTTAGTATCATCATTGGTATTCGCTAAAGAAAGATACCACTGAGGATAACGATATGCAAGGTTGAGGAAGCGATTGTGTTAGGTATGACTCATATATCATAAATAAGACAGATGTTGAAGCAGAGCGGAGCCCATGAGCGAAATAGAGTGAAAGGATATGTCTAAACGGGAGAGTTCATTATGTGGGTTGGGGGTGCGAGGGCAACACCCCGCGGTTTGACACATGAGTAATTTAAATAATTACATATTTTATTATAGGGTTATATATATGTTCTATTTGTAACCCTATGTGAGTCTCTAAGACTCTGAGATTATGAATCTTATATTATGTACTCTTTTCTGAATATTGAGAAGGAAGTCGCCGCTCTGCTTCTGAGGATGTAGGCAACTTTGTCGAACCTCGTAAATCTCTGTGTATTCTTCTGGATTTCTGTCGATTCTTGTATTTTTTCGCCCTAATTTCTCAACAAGTGGTATCATAGCAAGGTTCGAGGGCATGGAAGAAAATTTTGGGCAGCGCGGAAATAAAGGAGATTTTGGCAAAGGAGATTGGCGGCTAAGGAAGGACTTCGGTAAGGTTCACGCCAGTTCAGATTTCGGCCCAGAGGAAGTTCGAAAACGAAGAGGGCTTCGGACGGTTCTGCAGGAAGAAGAGGGCTTTTCCGCGAAGGCTTCAAGTGCGACACCAGGCGTGTGCGGACAGTAGGAGTTCAGCGAAGCTTCGAAGGAGTCAGCGTAGGAAGGCATCGTCGAGATCGGCAGAGGCGTAGGAAGGCGTCGGTGAGATCGATAGAGGAATCGCAGTGTTCGAGATCGCGATAGAGGAATCGCGGCTTCGGTTTCGGCGGTTCGGACGGGCTTCGATTCAACGAGAAATTTCAACACCAGGCGAAGTCGCCACAGGCAGAAAAGAAAGGTTCGGCGTAAGCCTAGAGTGGAGGCTAAAATTGGAAGCTCCGAGTTCATTCCTTTGCTGGAGGCGGAAGACAATTGGAAGGAAATCAACTTTCGATTTTATTGCGAAGAAGAAAATTGGAAGAGTAATCAAGTTCCGATTTTATTCCTTTGCGGGAGGCGGAGAAGAAAATTGGAAGAAAGTAAGTTCCGATTTTATTCTTTTGCTGTGGAGAAGAAATTTGGAAGGGATATTTTTCAGATTTCTCTAGAGGCAAAAGAATTTCCTTCGCATAAGAATTGCTTTTACTGGCTACTAAAAGAATATTCCACGGATTTGATTTCGGAGGCGGCCAAATATTCAAAGAAAGGAAATTATTTTCTAGCCGCGGAAAAGGAAATTCACGCGGAAAAAAAATTTTAGCACGGAGATATTTCAGAGATTTTTCAGGACTATAAAAAAGTAAAGAAAAGAAATATGTTGCTGGACTCGAAGGAAAAATTAGCTTTTCTGGAAAACGAAGACGAAGTTTTTTCTTGAAAGTTTAAGGAAAAATATTTCTAGGAAACTTAATTAAAGGAAATACTTAATTAAAAAAACTTAATTAAGAGAACATTTCAATCTTTTTTCGGAAAGATTCTGTTGTTTTTCCTGGAAACTTAATTAAGGAAATTTAATTAAGAGAATATTTTAATTCTTTTTCAAAAAGGTTGCTTTTCTGGGAAACTTAATTAAGAAATTATTTAAAATGGTGGTCCAACCCACATCGATACATAAGAAACTTCATGATATATTTCTTCTAAGGGGTTGGATATTCGCTAAGGTGGAGATTTGTTGGGTATATGCATTTCTCCTAAACTGGTTAGATATTCGCCAAGGTGGAGATTTGTTAAGTAAGATTCATAATACCAGAATTTGGAGTATCTTAGAATGAAGATGTCTCTTAGAATTGAAGAGTTGTCTCTTGAAATTTAGTGGGTTGGGGGGATCAGCGAGGGCGCAGCGGAAACGTGGTGACCCAACCCACATTGGTGCATAAGAAACTCCATGATGTATGGGTTGGATATTCGCCAAGGTGGAGATTTATTAGGCATATGAATTTTCTTCTAAGGGGCTAGAAATTCGCCAAGATGGAGATTTGTCAGGCATATGTATTTTTCCAAAGGGGTTGAATGTTCGCCAAGTTAGAGATTTGTCTCGTATATGTATTCCTTCTAAGGTGCTGGATGTTCTCCAAGATGGAGATTTATTCGGTACATGTATTTCTTTTAAGAGGCTGAATATTTGCAAGGTGGAGATTTGCTAGGTATGACTCATATACCATAAATGAGACAGATGCTGAAGCGGAGCGGAGCCCACGAGCGGAGTGGAGCGGAAGGATCTGTGTAATCAATGAAGTTTCATTATGTGGGTTGGGGGTGCGGGGGCATCACCTCGGGGTTTGGTACAAGAGTATTTTAAGTAATTATATATTTTATCATAAAGTTATATATATGTCCTGTTTGTAACCCTATGTGAGTCTCTAAGACTCAGAGATTATGAATCTTGTATATTGTACTCTTTTCTGAATATTGAAAATGAAGGCGCCGCTCTGCTCTCGAGGATGAGACATCTTTGTCGAACCTAGTAAATCTCTGTGTGTTCTTCTGGATTTGTGTTGATTCTTGTTTTTCTTCGCCCGAATTTCTCAACAGATTGCTTTCTTAAATAATGGTAAAGTTATCAAAATGAAGATAAACATTCTACTTAACCTAAAGTGTTTAGGATTAAAACACCAATATTAACTGGGTCGAACAATATAAGAATTTTTTCGTTTTTCTCCACAAAGAATTAGCAAAAACAAATAGGATCTTTCGAGGCTGTGAAAATCAGATCAACAATTGAATCGGAAAAAGGAGTTCAAGGTCCAAGGATTCAACTTGGATTGAACCACATGATATCATGAATATTAAAATTATTTTATTATAATTTAAATGATGTAATAATATGAATAAGTGATAAATATTTGATAAAAATGTATAAAATTTGAAAAGAAAAATATTTTTAAAAATTAAAAATTTTAAATTTTGATAGAAATATTGTTAAGATTATTGTTTGTTAAAAATTTGCGGGTAGAGTGATAATTTAACGTCTCAGCGTTGTATAAAAATCTAACACATACACAGATGATAGCACGAGAAAACTCCAGAAATTTTTACATGAAAAAACCAAAAGATGAAAAAAACAATAGCTAGGCCTTGACCAGATAAAGTTCACCACTAAAAACTTGTGATTATAAAAATACCCTTATCCTGCAATTGGGAAGAAGAGTTACAATGCTACACCAGGTACAATGCTTACACGCGCACAATGTAAGAAATAATTTAGAAGTCTAAAAAAAGTCAGCATATTATGAGTACAACGGTTGTAACTATTTGTCGTTGAAACTTATTACCATGTCTTCAAATGGACATTTTTTTATACCTTGTAAGGATGAGGCTTAATAACATTGTATTTAGGGTTGCACCATAACCAAAGAGTTTGTCAACAGCGATAAGCAAGGGTAGATAGTGGTTGGTGCCTAGGGGGCGAGGGGGTTGAAGTTATTGTTAGCACTTCAGTCCAAAACAACACTAAAATATGACTCATTCTTCCTTTCAAGTGAAGTGAGGGGTATACTTATAGGCATCGGGGGAGGGGCAATTTAATTATTTGACCAATAACATTAATAATTATCAGATCGATGACCTAAATTAATACCTTGATCGTAGGGGTTATTTGATGACTTTAAGGCTTTAATGAATGCAAAATTGAGTGATCTTAGGCTCATGGAATTCCTCCCATAGAATCACTCAATTTGCCTATAAGTGGGTCAAAATTGGAATTCATTTGACTCTTCAATTAACTACACAAAGCTTTATAAGTGGTTTAATGGCTTAATCCAGACTTGATGGGGCTAAGATCAGACCAATTTTAGCATCATTTGTCTTATCAAGACAGTCAGTTTAACTACAAGTTTGCGGAAATCGAAGCTACATATGATTTCTTATTTGAATTTGAAAGTTTTTTTAATAAAAAATTGCCCTGAGATTCATGCCAAACTGGGATATTCCATGATGGCATATCAGTTGACCCCTATTGTATAGTGATTTACTCCATATGACCTAAAATAAATAAATAATTGGTTGGACGACGGAAACTACGACGATTGGTGGAGCTGGCAGTGGCCAGTGGCAGATGGCAGTCACGACCAGTAGGTAGCGACGATGGTGACTTCTGGCTGAACGTGCAAGAGAAATTTGAGTGGGTTGTCACGTGTCATAATAGGCAGTGCGGGTGGTCGTGGGTCAATCGGTTGCGGGTCACGAGACAGAGCAAATTCTGGTGATTTTATGGGTAGAGGCAGGTTGAACCAGCCAGCGGGATGTGGGCGGCAGCAGTTAAGTGGGCCAGAGCAGGGCGGGTCAAGCCAAAATTACATCACGCGACAAAGTGGAAGCCGGCTGAGTTAGGTGGTGTTTCTTACGGTTCGTAGAACAGTTCACTCGACTGCACGCAATAGTGAATGCGGGATAACACAAACCCATTTGAACATGATTAGATGCATGCATTTGCACATGCGTGCTCGCCCGTGCAGGGGTGGAACTAGTCTATTTTTTAAGAGTGGGCAAACTTATCATAAAAATGAATTAGCTAAAGAATAACATATAATTCAAAACTAAAATTTGTATTTCATTATCATTGATCAGTTTAATAATATTACAAATATTTCAATATATTTGATATTATTTGACAAATTATAAAAAAAATCCACCTTTTAACATAAGTTCTTACAATAAATATAATTTCATTAAAATGCAAATTTCATGTGAAACTCAAAGTGAATACAAAAATGAATATTAAATATTTGCAAAATATTTAATAAATAAAATTGCACCTCCAAATTAAGTATAATTTTATATCATTCTTTTATATTCTATTTTGGTTTGCTCAACTATAAGTATACAAAAATAAAGTTTTTTTTTAAAAAAAATATAGAGGCATTTACATACATGCCACCCAATTCTTATGTATATAGAGGTCTAACATATAAACTCCACTTTTTACGTTCATACCACCCAAAATTTTCATATCATTAAAATTTGTGTTTTTATTATTTTAATTTTCAAAAGGTAAAAGGTGAGATACATCTTTTAAAGCATAGGTAAGGGTGAATGTATGTAAAATTTAAAGTTTAAGTGTTTGATATGTAAATATATAAAAATTGAGTGCTATGTATATAAATTTCCCAAAAATAACACATTCCCACCGTAAAAGCTAAGAGATCCAAAGTGAAATTTAATCCCACATCGGTTTGTCTTCCAAATATTTTGCTGTCAAAATATTCCCACCGTATATAAGATTTGGATTTTTCTAAGAACTTCTTCGTATGAATACTAAGCATCTTTTTGCAATAGTTTAAGGAGATATTAAAATGTATTTAAACAAAAATTTTAGTTTCAGAATCCACATCACTAAGTTTAACATTTATATAAAATTAATTAGTGTCATAAGAGGGTTAACAAGCTTATGTTCTTATAAATTTATTTCTTATAAATTCAATAAAGAACAAAGTTAAGTTAGTTGTTGATTAATAAAATAAATTATGGTTTTAATCCCAGGTAAAATAATATAATTGTGGAGGGGCAAATAATTAAATTGCATCCTTTTTGTTAATAATTTTAAAATTATGTTGATCCACCAATGAGAACGTGAGTTTTGTGAGTTCTAAACCTCCGAAAATTTAAAATTTTAAAATGTTTTTTTGGTTTGTTGTCATTATACCCAATTTTTGGCCTATAAATAACCGAAAGAAATGGGAGAAAACAAACTTTCCCTTCTGAGGTTTAAGTGTCAGTTAGAGTTCCTTAACATGTTGTTGTGTTGTTTCTTCTAAGCTAATGTTGTGTTTTCTTAGAGAAGATTTTTTGCTCTTTGAGATGCTAATATTCAGGGAATCTCGGCCCCACAAAAATCAGGGGAAGTATAAAAATCCTAAGAAGGCGATATCAACACTTACAAAGGATGCCCTAATATTATTTTAGACAAAGTTTCACTTTCTGACATCGTGAAATTACCAGCTCCTTGGCTGGGCCTATTCATCTCCTCTGAGATACGTTGTTATTTATGAGACAAATATGTGAGTTGACCTGTAATTTCCATGAGTGCTTGACTTAATGGATATTCTAAAGGCCTTCGAAATTCTTTTATATTCTATTTTGGTTTGCTCAACTATAAAAAAATATTTTTTTTAAATGAATATATATTAGTAGTATACAAAAATAAAGTTTTTTTTTAATATAGAAGCATTTACAGACATACCACCCAATTCTTATGTATATAGAGGTCTAACATATAAACTCCACTTCTTACGTTCATACCACCCAAAATTTTCATATCAATAAAATTTGTGTTTTTATTATTTTAATTTTTAAAAGGTGAGATACATCTTTTAAAGCATAGGTAAGGGTAAATGTATAAAAATTTTAAATTTTTAAGTGCTTGATATGTAAATATATAAAAATTGAGTGGTATGCATATAAATTTCCCAGAAATAACACATTTCCACCGTAAAAGCTGTAAAAGCTAAAAGATTCAAAGTGAAATTAGTGATGTGGATTCTGAAACTAAAATTTTTGTTTAAATACATTTTAATATCTCCTTAAACTATTGCAAAAAGATGCTTATAGAATTCATAAGTAGAAGTTCTTGGAAAAATCAAAATCTTAGATAAGGTGGGAATATTTTGACGGCAAAATTTCTGAATGACAAACCGATGTGGGACTAAGGGTCCGTTTGGGGCAGCTTGTGCGTTTCAGGATAAGCTGTTTATCCTGAAACGTGGCCCACGGGCCGGCCGCAGGGGTCGACCCGCGGCTCGCGTTTAGTGTAAAAACTCAAACGCAGTTTCAGCTAAACTGGCGAAACGCTCGAACCAAACAGTACGGAGGCGTTTTCAAAGCGCCGCCCACACTTATAAGCTGCCCCAAACGGACCCTAAGATATAGGCAAGGCATGAGAGATCCCACTTTTTAAAATATTATAGAACCCACATATAGGTTGGACACAATATTTCTGTGCATGCAAATATTTACGAGCTTTAAACTAATTATAATGATTAAAGGAAATAAAATCATGCCTCTTATGAAATAATGATTTAGGCACAATAAATCCTCTTATTAGAAGCATTGAATTGTTTATATGAATAAAAAATTAAAAAATGAGTATGTAGTATCATAACTAGCATTGTCCTTTAGCCTTTCAAATTGAAAGAAAAAAGTAAGAGTAAAGCACAAGCCAGTAGTTGTGTATTGGTCTCATTTGCTTAATGTGCTCCCGAATACACACAAATTTATTTGTCTATGTCATGTCTATTGTGCTGGAAAATATTTTAGTTTTAGTTTAAACGGAAGTATGAATTTTACTCNACAGGGTCAATTACATGAATCATTTTTCCTCATTACGTTCTATGTAGTGTCAATATTAGATAAAATACAACTAATTTACTATATAAAAATTTATTAAAATTTAATTGAATTCTAACTTTAGAGAAGGTCGTACAAATAAAATATGAAAAATGTATGATGTATAAAATTATTTAAATCTAAAGTGGATAACAATAGTTTACTTGATACAAAACACCTTTCTAAATTGATTCAATTAATTAATCAAACTCTAAGAGCTCTAAAATTAAAGTTTTATCTTTATGTAGCTCTCTTTCCTCTCTCCTCTTGTTATTCATACCTAGAGTATTGTAATATCTATCTCTATGTGCCTTTAAAGACATAAGAATGCTGCCAATAACCACATAAAACCTTACCTCTTATTATTATCATGTTTGTTACTCCCACACTCATAATTATATATCAAAGATATGCTTTTGAGGTTTTACTAAAGATGTCACATTTCAAGAATAAAATCTTGAAGGTTTAGCTTAATGAATCGTATTTATCATAATTATGCTAGTGGGTAAGACATCTGTTATTGTCTATGGTGAAAGTTTAGTATCATCATTGGTATTCGCTAAAGAAAGATACCACTGATGATAACGATATGCAAGGTTGAGGAAGCGATTGTGTTAGGTATGACTCATATATCATAAATAAAACAGATGCTGGAGCAGAGCGGAGCCCATGAGCGAAATGGAGTGAAAGGATATGTCTAAACGGGAGAGTTCATTATGTGGGTTGGGGGTGCGAGGGCAACACCCCGCGGTTTGGTACAAGAGTAATTTAAATAATTACATATTTTATTATAGGGTTATATATATGTCATGTTTGTAACCCTATGTGAGTCTCTGAGACTTTGATATTATGAATCTTATATTATGTACTCTTTTCTGAATATTGAAAAGGAAGTCGCCGCTTTGTTCCTGAGGATATATGCAACTTTGTCGAACCTCGTAAATCTCTGTGTGTTCTTCTGGATTTGTGTCGATTCTGGTATTTCTTCACCCTAATTTCTCAACAAGTGGTATCAGAGCAATGTTCGAGAGTATGGAAGAAAATTTTGGGCGGCGCGGAAATAAAGAAGATTTTGGCATAGTAGATTGGCGGCTAAGGAAGGACTTCGGTAAGGTTCACGCCAGTTCGGATTTCAGCCCAGAGGAAGTTCGAAAATGAAGTGGGCTTTGGACGGTTCTGCAGGAAGACGAGGGCTTTTCCGTGAAGGCTTCAAGTGCGACACCAGGCGTGTGCGGACAGTAGGAGTTCAGCGAAGCTTCGAAGGAGTCGGCGTAGGAAGGCATCGTCGAGATCGGCAGAGGCGTAGGAGGGTGTCGGTGAGATCGATGGAGGAATTGCGGTGTTCGCGATCTCGATAGAGGAATCGCGGCTTCGGTTTCGGCGGTTCGGACGTGCTTCGATTCAACGAGAAATTTCAGCGTCAGGCGAAGTCACTACAGGCAGAAAAGAAAGGTTCGGCGTAAGCCTGGAGTGGAGGCTAAAATTGGAAGCTCCGAGTTCATACCTTTGCTGGAGGCGGAAGACAATTGGAAGAAAATCAAGTTTCAATTTTATTACGAAGAAAAAAATTGGAAGAGTAATCAAGTTCCGATTTTATTCCTTTGCGGGAGGCGGAGAAGAAAATTGGAAGAAAGTAAGTTCCGATTTTATTCTTTTGCTGTGTAGAAGAAATTTGGAAGAGATATTTTCCAGATTTCTCTAGAGGCAAAAAAATTTCCTTCGCATAAGAATTGCTTTTACTGGCTACTAAAAGAATATTCCACGGATTTGATTTCGGAGGCGGNAAGTTTAACATTTATATAAAATTAATTAGTGTCATAAGAGGGTTAATAAGCTTATGTTCTTATAAATTTATTTCTTATAAATTCAATAAAGAACAAAGTTAAATTAGTTGTTGATTAATAAAAATAAAGTATGGTTTTAATCTTAGGTACAATAATATAATTGAGGAGGGGTAAATAATTAAATTGCAATTTTTTTGTTAATAATTTTAAAATTTCAGGGATTGTATGTTGAGAACTTGANCAAGAAAGGAAATTATTTTCTAGCCACGGAAAATGAAATTCATAATTAAATTGCAATTTTTTGTTAATTTTAATTTTAAATATCTCCTTATTTTCTAGCCACGGGTAAATAATTAAATTGCAATTTTTTTGTTAATAATTTTAAAATTTCAGGGATTGTATGTTGAGAACTTGAGTTATAAACCTCCCAGAATTCAAAATTTTTAAATGTTTTTAGGTTTATTGCCCTTATACCCAATTTTTGGTCTATAAATAACCCAAAGAGAAAGAAGAAGACACGCTTTCCCTTCTTAGGCTTAAGTGCCAGTTAGAGTCCCTTAACATGTTGTTGTGTTGTTTCTTCTAAGCTAATGTTGAGCTTTCTTAGAGAAGATTTTTTGCTCTTTGAGATGCTAATATTAAGGGAATCTCCGCCCCGCATAAATCAGAGGGAAGTATAAAAATCCTAAGAACGCGATGTCAACACTTACAAAGGATGCCCTAATATTATTTTAGACAAAGTTTCACTTTCTGACATCGTGAAATTACCAGCTCCTTGGCTGGGCCTATTCACCTCCTCTGAGATACGCTGTTATTTATGAGGCAAATATGTGAGTTGACCTGCAATTTCCATGAGTGCTTGAGTTAATGGATATTCTAAAGGCCTTTGAAATTAGCATTTCATAACTCTCTTATCAGTCGATGATGATCGTTATCCAGATGATTGTCCTTTTCAAAATAAGCGAGACTAAGTTGACGTTGGAGATCTTAGCCAGCACTGGTAGGGTTGTTAGTGATACATACGACCGTATATCCTAGACGTGTTAGGTGTTGGTTCTACATACAAAGAGTCGATAAGACATTGGTTTGTCGTATTTTTTTTGGCAAGAATGAATGGGGACTTCATGAGAATCGAGGGAACCACAACAACTATCTATCTCTCTTCAAATCACAATACATAAGATTCTACAAATGCTTGGATTTCAGGACCTCAAAAAATTGCAGTTTAAGGTACATCACATCAACAACTTTGTGAGTGAGGAATTTCTATGTAAGACAGACATTTTTATTCATCCTGGATTATCATTTGCAATGATATTGAAGAAATCTTAGAAGAAGCACCTAAAATCGACTTCTGTTGTACCTTCAAAATGGCCTTTGTAGAATAGTGATTGTGAAATCCTTCCTCTGAATCAAAGTAAGTGAAGTGATGAGGAAAAAAGTTCTTCAACTATTCATTCAAAAATTCATATTCTGAAGCGTGCACTTAGTCATTCATGCACCGAGTACAAACAAGTTGAAGATTATGTGAAACTTTTTGCAAATGTAATCACTTTAAATTTATGTTCATTCCACTCATTTGATATAAGCATATTTATTTCAGATTTTGAAAAGATGAAGCTTGAAGTGGTGTTCAATCTTTTCATGATAGAATGGAACTCTAAATTTATTAAGATCAAATTCCTCATGGGTGAGTATAAGTAAAGATATGATTCTAAAGTTTAAAAAGTTGTAGCCTTAGAGATCTATCTGGCAGAATACATAATGGAGATGTCAAACATGGCAATTTCCCTCTCAACTTCAACATCTGGATGGCTCTTGGGAGATGCTGGTGGATGTATGGGTCAAACTTAGTCAGAGTACTAAGAGCATGAAGGCTTTGAGATAGAAGACATTTACACTTGAGGAGAATATTAGATTGAGGTCCAAGAAAGAAGTTGATATTACCGGAGTTGTCTTGATGCTTGTAGAGGACTTCAAGAACTCATATGAGTTTAGGAGCATCATTTGAGATTATGCTTAGAAGACTTGCAATCACATATCTAATGTTAAAGTGACGGAAGTGCGGCGAGAATGAATTGAGGAGAGATTTATATGAGTCTTTATAAAGGGGACTCATGTGATGCAGCAATAGATTGGAGATGATATTTAGGGACTTACTCCTATCTCACCCTCAAAAAATAGACCTCCCAAGCGCAGAGTAACTTGCAGGAGGGCATACTTGTTGAGGAGAATCTAGAAAATAAGATATTAATTTTTAAAGAGATGAAAATTTGGGATCATAAATGAATGCTATAGGAGAACTATGGAGCATAAAAAATAATGGGCATTTGATCAAGGATTAACAAAATAGAAATTTGATCCTGAGAAAAATCATATGCATGATTTTCTCGTGTCATGTGGGAAACATAAAACTAAGCAATACTTGAGAGATAACCTAGGCGTTATCTTGTGGTTTGATTACATGTTTTTCTTAATTTATGAAGTATTTGTGTTATGTTATAATTTGTTCAGGTTGATGATGTTAAACTAAACGTTTATTAGGTGGCAAGTCAATATGTTTTTCTCCTATTTTATTGTGTGCATGTTTATATTTTTATGAAATTGTCTCTTCAGAATCACCCATCATTCACTCATGATATCTTGATTTTTTGCTTTCGATGCTTTGATTCCACTTGATACTATTTATTGATGTTGTGGATGTTTCTGTTTATATTTGTGTGACTTCATGCTTTATTTATTGTGAACTATTATTATGTGGTTTTGTTGTTGTATCATGCACTATGATTTTACTATTCCATATGATATACATGTGATTTCGATGTAGTGATTTTTATTCTATGTGGTGTATTTGTTATTTATTGAATAATAATGTGTCTAGCCTATCATGTTCATTTCTTTGCCATGTTATTTGCATCCTTTGCCGCCCACCTACAACATTCTTTGCTGCCTTATAGTCCGCCGTAGCTGCTAGCTGGCCATCTGTTGTCGCTGCCATCCACCATCGTCTTTGTTCACTGTCCCTATCGTTAGGGATGTAAACGAACCGAACACGAACGAACAGAGCTTGTGTTCGTGTTCGGTTCGTTTGAAATTTAGTTTGTTTGANCTCCCAAATCACGACCCTATTGGGAGATTGTAAGTTGCAATCTCGTCCTTGGCTTCCCCGATCACTCAAATTGCAACTGTAATAGCTCAGTCACAAGGCGTATGGTCTTGCCGATATGGAGTGTATCGTGATTTTGTTGTTGGCTGGAGTAGTGGTTATATCTCGATGTTAGGTCATAGAGCGGCGTGATGGTACTCTGCCATCTTGTTGTTGGCTTCCAACTAACTCAAAGCACGAGTGTTTCACACAGCCCGGTCATGAAGGCAACACCCTGTACCCTTCGTTGCTTCCCAACTAGCTTGAATCTCGACCATTTGTGGTTTCATCGACACCTGCATGCGAGGTGATCCCGTCAACTTCCCAGGATGCTTCTCAGAATCAATGTTATGATACAAATTAATAGGAACTTCCACAAAAATTAAGTAAAATAAAATACTTTACTTCACCAACACAAAACAACGCAACTCGAATGCATAAAAGATAAACACCTACAATTCGAGAGATAGACAATCTCTCCAAAGCCCAAACCCAAATCCTAAGACCTACAATTCGAGAGGCGGACAATCTCTCTCAAACCCTAATAATTCAAGACAACAATCACACATGCATAACATAAGCGTAACCTATTAAAACATATTTATACCCTACAATAATAATTAAAAAAAGACTAAATTGCTCTTTTAGCCTTATGCCTAAAAAAATCTTTAAATTATTTGGTGGGCTTGACGCGACATAAAATACTAGGGCTGTAAACAAGCTGAGCTTAAGCGAGCTCAGACTTGGCTTGTGTTCGGCTCGTTTGAAATTGCTCGTGTTCGAAATTGGCTCATGAACAGTCTGTTTGTGTTCGACTCGATTTAAATATTCTTGTTCGTGTTTGACTCAATTTAATTATTCTTCTTCGTGCTCAGCCTGTGTTTGACTTGAAATTGACTCATTAAATTTATTTGAAAAAATAGACGTAGTTTGTTGGATTCGAACCTGCACCAGATCTGTGCAATAGAAGACGCAAAATCACATGATCACACGAGTTGTTGTGATTTAGGGTCTGTTTGAGGCAGTTTATAAGTGCGGCGACGCTTTCTAAAACGCCGCCTACCCGTTTATTTCGCACGTTTCATAGATTATATCAAAATTGCATTTTGTATTTTCCATTACACGCGAATTGCGGGGTTATACCTGCGATTCGCGTTCGCCTGGAGCTTATTTCGCTTATTTTACGCCTCTACCCCTCTCGCTCACGAAACCTACCCTGCCCTCTTTCTGAAGCCCGTGGCCCTTCGTCGCTCTTCGTCGCCGAAAGCCAGTCGAAGCCCGTGGCCCTCCGTCGCTGAATCTCTTGCCCTTTGTCGCTCTCTGTCGCCGAAAGCCAGTCGAAGCCCGCAACCCCCTCCTACACATCCTCCGTCGCTCTCCTCCACCAAGTCTAGGCGCTCTTCATCCTCTGTGACCATTCGTCGCTCTCCTACACATCCATAGAAGAACACTAGGATCTGCTTTGATGATGGATCAGTTTTTTAGCTCTTTTCGTGAAATAGATTTTTTTTAACATATAGGTCACCTAAATTTCAGTTTTTTACGCACTTACCACACAATTCCATACATCCAATTCTTATGCACTTTTTCATACATATGTTTACATATGCAAGCTTAGATTTGAGGTTTGTAAATGCTAGAGAATTGTGTGCTACACAATTCAATACATCCAATTCTTATGCACATTTTCATACATATGTTTACATATTCAAGCTTTGATTTGAGGTGTGTAGATAGTGTCCCTTTAGTGAGGAGTGTATCTTTTTTTATCCTTCGAACTGTTATGTTGTGTTTTTTTAGATTTTAGTATATTGAATGTGTTCTCATTATATTATTGTTGCAAACAACTCCACTATGCATGGTTGAAATGAACATTTTTCCACCAACAGCTGCAGATCAACTGTTTTCAAATTACAAAAACCAAATAATTTATTCAGTTCGGGGGCAGAATGATCATTTATCCACAAACAGCTGCAAATCAGCTATTTTATAAACGCGCAAACCAAACAGCCAACCAGCTTACTATGATCAGTTGTTCATCAGCAGATTATCAGTATTAGTTGCTTATCAGCAGAAGCTCGATAAGCTGCAGCTGCCCCAATCATACCCTTAAACTTAAATATAAATATATATATATAATACATTATTATATAAATAAAATATATAATTTCTTCATTTTGAGTTAAAACGAGCCGAACACGAGCGAACAAAGTGTTGTTCTTGTTTGGCTCGTTTATAATTCAAGTTTAAAAAATTATAAGTCGAATATAAACTACTTAATGAGCTAAACACGAGTTGTTCGCGAACAACGAGCTTTTTTGACAGCACTAGAAAATATGGTTGGTACCAATCTAACAAATTTTTGGGACATTCTTAATGCTTTTCAAGATTGGTCTCTTTAAATCTATATGCTATAACCTTAAATACTTCACTTATATTCTTCATAGCAAAATTTTATAAGAAAAGTTATTTCACATCATAGAAGAAACCTAAGTCTTGAAGCAAGGAATATTTCTTCCACATTTATGGCTAATAAAATTATTTTACTCTCCATTGATTTTATAGGATATTTGTGTTAGTGTTAGAGCGTCCCCTGGAAGCGACACGCTGTATAGCCTGAATACAACGAAAAGCTTACAAGGGCCGCTACACTAGCGACCGGGTGTAGTGTCAAATAAGCAAGGGTTCTCACATTACGGACGGATCTGTGTAAAGAAGTCAGTCCATAAAACTAATGAAATGAATATTAGGATGAGATTTTGGAATATAGGTACTCTCAATGGTAAATTAATGGAATTAGTTGATATTATGATTCATAGAAATATTAATATCTTATGTATTCAAGAACTAAATTGGTTGGAGAAAAGACTAAGGAGGTTGATAACTTAGGTTTTAAAATTTTGTATTCTGATAAGAGTCGCACTAGAAATAGTGTAGGTGTAATTATATATAAGAGTTTGAAAGATAATATTGTAAAAATTAATAGAGTTTGAGATATAATTATAACAATTAAGCTTATCATTGATACTAAGATTTTTAATATTATTAGTACTTATGCTCCTCAAGTGGGTTTAGATATAGGGTCTAAGGATAAATTCTGGAATGACTTAGAAGACTTAATACAAATGATATCTCTTGAAGAAATAATTTTTGTTGAAGGANTTAAGGATAAATTCTGGAATGACTTAGAAGACTTAATGCAAATGATATCTCTTGAAGAAATAATTTTTGTTGAAGGAGATTTATGGCCCATTTGGGGCAGCTTAAAATTGCGAGTGGCGTTTTGAAAATGCCGTCGTCCTGTTTGGTTTGCACTTATTGCCAGATTATCCAAAAGTCAGTTTTCAATTTTGTGAAAGGCGCGGACCGCGAGACGAACCCCGCGGTCTGCGTTTNGTGCGAGCGGCGTTTTGAAAATGCCGTCGTTCTGTTTGGTTAGCACTTATTGCTAGATTATCCAAAAGTCAGTTTTCAATTTTGTGAAAGGCGCGGACCGCGAGACGAACCCCGCGGTCTGCGTTTTACGAAATGATTTTTGCGTAAGGGCCCTCATTTGCTCCCGTGATCCTAATTCGCTCACCTTGCCCTCGGACGCCTTTAGCGGAGAATCCTTCGCAATACTCGTGCCCTAAGCCCTCCTCCCCTACGGATCCGGTTCATTTTCCCTCTGGTTCTTCGGCATTTCGATCTACATGTATATCTTTCATCGAATGTCTCGTCTTCCATGTTCGTCGTTTGCAGTCGTTTGGTTTCCTTATGTTTATTTGGATGTTTTTGCCGTGGAAAGCGGTTTCTTCTTTCTTCCAAGAAAATCTTTTGCAGACCTATGACATTTTGTTTAGAGGATTTTTTTCGGGTGAGATTTTTTATGTATCTGATGATGGATCTGAACACCTTAGGTGTAAAATTAGTGGATCCAACTAATTGCTTCCGAAAATTGGGCGGTTTTGCTCATTTTGCGGTATGATTGTGGCCATGAGAATATTTAGGGTGTCACGTAAAAATTTGTCTTACAAAACTTACAATAGTTTTATAAGAAGTGCAAATTATATTATTCTTCCTTCATACCAACTGCTAGTCGAGCAGGGCTTGGGCATTGCATTGCTTACAAACATATGTATCAATTTTAGATATTGCATGGAGGAAGCTTTTGTGATCTTTTATTTTACTGTTAACCGTTGTATGTCATCTTGGGAGCTTTTGCAATTTATAGATGTTCCATGGAGGAAGCTTTTGCAATTTATATTATTCTTCCTTCATGCCAACTGCTAGCTGAACATCTTCTGCTTGTATTCTTTTATTCGATCCTTTAATGAGCACAGAAAGGAACCATTGGAAAGAAAGAAAAAAA
>JXCR01089616.1:0-11961 GCA_002079205.1 Phalaenopsis hybrid cultivar
GTTCTTTCTAATTCAGAATCGTAGGGCACTAGTCCTTCAAAACCTGAACTACACATACACTAGCATAAGACAAAATAAAATAAAATAAAACACACAAAATAAGATACATTATTTAAAGTTTAAATAAGGCTTTCTAAAAATAGAAATTTACTTAGTTTTCTTTTCCCCGGGCAACGACACCAAAAATAGAATATCATTACTGATGGGGGAAGTCATTTCAGAGTTAGATAAGATTATTTCATATTTGACTATTGGGAGAGGACTTTTTAGGTAACCAATGAGAGGAGTGTAAATTTCCTAACTTTGAATTTATGTGCATCTTCAAAGGCCTGACACTATTTCATTTTTGCTCGTCTGCTTCCCACCAATCATCTCAGTAAGTGACCAGAGAGAGAGAACAACATTGAATTACTGTATTCAGGAAGGAAAACCTATCAACATAGGGGCTTTGATCTATCACACTATCATCGGTTCAACTGCTGCTGCTACTACTGCAGGTATGGGATTTGCTTCCTTGATATTTTCATTATGTGAGCAGGCTAGAGTGAAGTATGATAGTTGGGAGGAAGTTCTGTTACCTCTAAAGCCCATCACAAAGGGGAATGTGAAGACTTATCTGAGCATTTGATTTTTGGCTAGAGAGGAGGATTTTCCAGAAGTTATGGATTAGAGACGCTGTTGCATCTACCTCTGTTGCATCTTCATCACGACCATCTACTTCTCGTGCTTCTACATCTAAAGGTAATACCAAGACTCAGGATGAGTTATTGTAGAAGATGATGCATATTATCAATTTTACCGCTGATAAGGTACAAAATTTAGAGCATTTTGTAGATCATACTAATAGTTATAATAGAAGTAAGAGTGATTATGAAGAGAAATTCCACTCATCTTTGGAAAGCCTGACTAGAGCTGAACCAGAAGTGCAATTTTCTCCATATACTTCATATCCTGATTATGAACCTGCAGAAAAATGGTACAACAGTGATTCTGGTACAGAGGTGATTCAGAAAATGGTTGTAATATGATGTGAACTACTTGGTCTGAGCTTTCTACATTTGCTTTTATGTGTTGTTTTGGACTATGATTTATGTTGTGTTTTGAATTTTTATGTTCTATTATTGTTGTGATTGTTGTGTTAGATAGTATTTCTTTTTATTTTTAAATTTTAGGGTAGTAGCTATTATTTTGTGTTTAATACTGTGATTTATTTATTTTAGAGCTTAATTTCATATCTATTATAAAGTAGAAAGTCTTGCTAGCTTAGATCTTAAACTTGAAATTCAGAAACTGTTGCCCTGTATTTTTCTTTTATCATGTTAGTGTGTTGCTTGCTTTTATACCCACTGTTTAGAAACCTATAGAATCTCTACATGTTAAACTAAAATGAAAATATAGAAAATTTGATAAAAAATTAATTTTATTCCGGTCTATCATTTTATACTTGTATAATTAGAATGCTAAAATTCATGTTAGCAAGTTATTTCAATTTTCATTTCCTGCCTATATAATTATCTGATGCTAAACAGTTTAATCTGTTAAAATTTTAAATTTAGAGGGATGAAAAATATTTTTAAAATTGGAATTTTATTTGTTCTCAAATGTACTACAAGTGAATTTGATTTAAAAAAAAAAATTGACTATTTTTATGAAGTTATATTAGGGAGGTGAAATTTGATGTTAGAAATGAGTAAGAAAATTTAGTTAAAATTTCAAGTAATGAAGAAAAACTTTAAGTTAAAAATTTTTAGCATAGAAATTGATTAATACAAGTTACTATCTTTAGAAAGAAAAATTGTATTTTTGAAAAATTTAGATAATTTAGACTTTTACTTTTAAAACATATATTTCTTTTACTAAAAAGATTTTGAAAACTATTATTATATTTATAAGTAAAAGTTTTATATCAAGATTTTACTTTAGGAATGGAGAAGGGGAATTCAAAATCATTAAAGGCCTATCCAGATATAGTAATCCTTGCCGGAAAAAGAAAAATAAAATAAAGAAGAAAAAGAAAAAGAAAAAGAAAAAGAAAAAAAAAAGAAAAGAAAAAGAAAAGAAGTGTAAGGGAGGAGAAGCTTGAGGGTTAGTGCCTAATCAAAAATTAGTTCTACATTTGATCTTCTTAAAGTCTAAGACATGATAAAATCTTAAGCTTATAAATATAATATAGTAAGTAAAATTGTTTTTAATAAAAAATTTTAAGTAGATAAAAGAAAAGAACTAAAATTTAAATTTAGAGAACATACAATATTTCTGAGTTAGATAGGAACTCATATTTTCTTAGTTCATAACATTAAAAATTTTCAAACTTTAAGTTGGTTTCATTTACTAATTATTTTTTTATAAATTGGACTACTATAATTCTAAATAAAAATTTTAGTAACTCCTAAAGAAACTCATATATGTATCATACATATTTGGTTTTTAAAGATTGAAGTGTCACTTGAGTACAAGTAAAATTTTAGGTTTGGGGGAGTTTGATACACCAAAAATATATAGTGTTCTTAGACACATTTTTATACCTGTTTTTGAGATATTACGCTTTAATGGAAGGTATCTTTGTGATTTTCTTGCAGACACAAGTAAAAATGGAAAAAATGCTTAAAGGAGTGAAAAGGTTTAAATTTAGAGAAAAAAGGTGAAAAATTGTGCAAAAGAGTTTTGGCGCCTAAGCGCCAGATCCTGCGCATAAGCGCAGGTTAAATAGAGAAGGTCACACCTAAGCACCGAGACCCCGCGCTTAAGCGCCATTGGCAGTTACTAAATGAGTAAAATCAGTTTTCACAAATTTTGAAGAAGTATTTTAGGCACCCATTGGCTTAATAGGTGGTTGTAACCACCATGGATGAAATTATCTTGAAAGGATGCATCTCTTAGTAAAATACATCGAATCAAGATTCATTTTGAAGAGATCCCAAGGCACCTCTTTGAAAACTATAAAATAAAGAAGGAAGGATTTAGAAAAGAGTCCTGAAAATATTGGCAGGTTTTGAAAGTTCTTTTCTGAGGAGTTAGTTCGGAGATATTTTAAAGAAAACTTTTTATGTACTTTATCCTTTTTGTCATTTAATTTTGAGTTATTGTAAAAGCGAAGAGATTCTAAGAAATTTTAAGAGTTTGGTAGAGGACTTGAGATAAGTTTTTACCTTTTTATTTTAGACCACTTTTGATTTTAATTGAGACTTGTTGTTGGTTTGACAATGATTTCTTCTTTTAAACTAAAGTGTGGTTTTGTTTTCTCCATGGATTCTGAGTAGTTTTCTTTATCTTTCTTCTTAAAATAATAAGTAATTAAGTTTTGGATGGAAGTTGTGGAGAGTATTGATCTTTAATGTTGGAAGAAGTTGTGATGACTTCAATCTATGCACTTCATTTACTTCTTGATTTGGCCAATCCAGATGTTAAAATTTGTTGTGAGAACATGTAAGAACTGGGCTGGTATTGTATGAATCAACAATTAGAAAGAATCACATGAGGTTGTATGAATGAGAATATAGTTCATATGATTATGTGAAAATAAATAGGAAAATATTCATTGAATGTTGTAGAGTTAGAGGACTTTCAAGTGACAAGTTAAAGCCCCCAAATTGGTTTATTATTTTAGTTTATGATACGAGAATGTTAGCCCCCAGGTGGAGGGAATTGAGGGAACTCTTGTGTGAGAGCTAGTATCTTCCCTGGCTAGCCGGTCTTCAGAACTATTCAAACTTTAAATCAGCCAATGTTCTTTATAGCATCTCTACTAAGGGTAAAGAATACTATTGCTCCTATTCAGGAGGACATAATTTGTATACTTCCACAATCGAATTCCTATGCTTATTATTGATTCATGATAAGAAGAAATATATTTTCATATTAAATTATTTTCTTCTATAAAAACTTTAGTTATCTTTTCAGTTGTTACTGTTTCGTTAAAATTTCAAAAATACCAAATATATTTTAATTTTAAATTCCTGCAAAAATCATTTTTAGTTTAACTAATTATCTTCTTCAAAATAGAAAAACTTTTTAAAAAGTGCATATTGCATAATCTTCCCTGTGGGTTCGATATTGAGGTCTTAATCAAAAAGTCCTATATTTCTTGATAACGATACAAATACTTGCGTAGTATCCCAATGTAAATATATATAAATTAAAAAGTTAAATTCTTATTTTTCTTCAGGATCAATTTTTTGGTTTTGTTGCAAAATAAGGAAATATAAGTGAAAAATACCATCAGAACTATTGTTGTACTGTGCATAAGCATTAAGTATCTAGGGATCAAGTTTCTTGCGTCAATGTCGGGGAAGAAAATTAACTAAATTTCTATTTTTAGAATGAATTATTTAAACTTTAAATATTGTATCTTTTTTTGTATGTTTTATTTTATTTTATTTTATGTTAGTGTATGCGTAGTCCACGTTCTGAAGGACTAGTGCCCCACGATTCTAAATTAGAAAGAATTATTAGAGAAATCAGAAAAACCAACAAAATTAAGTATCCTGAAAAATCCAAAAAACTTACAGAAATGGCAAATCAAAATAATCAAAATGCTAAAATTCATCAAGAGTTTAGACCTTTAAGAGATTATGCCAACCCTATATAGATGAACTTCATTGCAATATTCAAAAACCTACTATAGTGGCTAAGTCATTTGAACTTATACCTATTATTATCCAAATGGTATCAAATAATCTATTTGGGGGGATCACCAACTGAAGGTCCAAATTTACATCTTGTCAATTTTTTTAGAATTGTGTGCTACATTTAAATACGATGGTGTTTTGAATTTAGCATAAATACTTTTATTTTCTAGATGGATACAATGGTTATCGCCAAATACAAATATCTACTAAAAATCAAGAGAAAATAACTTTAACCAGTCCTTATGGTACTTTTAATTTTAGAACGATGCCCTTCGGTTTATGTAATTCCTCTGCTACATTTAAAGGAAGTATGATGACAATTTTTTGTGATTTAGTTGAAAAAGGGATTGAAGTATTCATGAATGATTTTTTAGTGTTTGGAACTTCATTTGACTCATGTTTAGAACATTTATCTAAAGTTCTTAAGCACTGTGAAGAAAGAAATTTAGTCCTTAAATGCAAAAAGTGTTAATCTATGGTAGCAGAAGGAATTGTATTAGGTAATCAAATATCAGAAAATGGTATGGAAGTAGATCCTGCTAAAATTCAAGTGATCGCTAATTTACCTTCCAAGAAATGCAAGGGAAATTAAGAGTTTTTTAGGACATGCTTGATTCTACGAGCGATATGTTAAAGACTTTTCAAAGTTTGCTAAACCCTTATACCATTTACTAGAGAAAGATGCAATTATCAATTTTGATGAATAATGCCTAAAATCTTTTAATTAATTAAAAGAAAAATTAATCACTGCACCAATTATAATTTCACCAAATTGGGGAAAACCTTTTGAATTCATGTGCGGTGCTAGCGATTATGCTATCGGAGCTGTTTTAGGACAAAAATATGAAAAAATTTTTAAAGTAATTTATTATGCTAGTAAAGCCCTTAATGAAACTAAAGTCAATTATACAACAACTGAAAAAACGTTATTAGCAATAGTATATGTTTTTGATAAATTTAGATCATATTTAATGGAAACTCATTGTGTAGTGCATACAAATCATTCTGTTATTAAGTACTCAATGAAAAATAAGGATGATGAACCTAGACTTATAAGATGGATTCTTCTTTTCAATAAATTTGATTTTGAAATAGTAGATCGAAAGAGGACTAAAAATCAAATTGCTGATCCTTTGTCTAAGCTTGCGTTAGAAAAACCACTCTGTTTTGAATAAGAAATTAATGAACATTTTCCAGATGAAAAATTATTCACTATTAATGAGTGGAGTGTTCCAAGGTATGCCGACATTGTGAAATTTATTGTTAATGATATTATACCCTATGGAATGACATTCCAATAAAAGAGGAAATTTACTTCTGAAGCTATAACTTATTTTTGGGATGACCCATTTTTATATAAACAAGGAAAGAATCTAATTATTTGAAGATGTGTACAATTAGAAGAAACTTACGAAATTATCCAAAAATGTCATAATTTTGATTTTTGGGGATATTTGGTGTTGATAAAACAACATACAAAATTTTACAATCTAGATTCTATTGGCCTACAATTTTAGAGATGTTAATGCTTATATCAAAACTTGTGATAGATGTCAACTAGTAGGCAATATTTCTAGAAAAAATGAGATGTCCCTCAATTGTATGCTAGAAGTTGAAATATTTTATGTTTGGGGATTAGATTTCATGGGACCATTTATACCGTCTTTGAAAGATTTATATATTATGTTATCAGTGTACTATGTATCCAAATGGATAGAATTTGTTGTTTTACCTTGATGTGATGCTCAAAGTGTTGTAAACTTTTTTAAAATGAACATATTTTGTAGATTTTGGATGCCGAGAGTTATCATTACTGATGAGGGATGTCATTTCAGAAATGCCATAATGAAGAAGTTATTAAAGAAATATCATATAAATCATAGGATTGCTACTGCTTATCATCCTCAGACAAGTGGTTTGATTGAATTATCCAATCGGGAAATTAAAAGAATGATGGAAAAATTTGTGAATCCAACAAAAATGGATTATTTAGTCAAATTTGGCTATGCTTTGTGGGCTTATAGGACTGCATACAGAACTCCTACAGGAATGTCCCCATATAGGCTAATATTTGGGAAGGCTTGTCATCTACCAGTTGAACTTGAGCATAAGACATATTGGGCAATTAAAGAGTTCAATTATAATCTAAAAGATGCTGGTGAGAAAGATTATTGCAATTAAATTTGCTTGAAGAGATAAGGAATGAATCTTATGAGAGTGCCAAGATTTATAAAGAAAAAAGAAGATGCAGCATGATCGAAGGATTCTTACTAAAAATTTTTAGACAGGCCAACAAGTTAAAATTTTATTTTAGAAACAAACAAGGGAATTTAGTTAAAATTTTTAGTAATTAAAAAAAACTTTAAGTTAAAAGTTTTTAGTGTAGAAAATGATTAATATAAGTAAGTGTCGTTAGTAAGAAATAATGTATTTTTGAAAATTTTAGAAATTTAGACTTCTATTTTTAATACTTAAATTTTTTTTATTAAAAATAATTTACAAAGCTATTATTATATTTAAAGTAAAAGTTTTGAATCATGACTTTACTTTTGGAAAGAAAAAGTAGAATTCAAAATTATTAAAGGCCTATCCAGATATAGTAATCCTTGCGTAAAAAGAAAAAAAAAGAAAAAAGAAAAAGTAAAGAAAAATAAAAGGGAAAAGGAAAAAAAAGAAGGAAGAAGAAGAAGAAGAAGTGAGGAGAAGCTTGAGGATTAGTGCCTAATCAAAAATTTGTTCTACATTTGATCTTTTTAAAGTATAAGACTTGAAAAAATCTTAAGCTTGTAGATATAATATAGTAAGTAAAATTATTCTTAAATAAAAACCTTTAAGTGGAGATAATAAAAGAAATAAATTCAAAATTTGGAAGACTTACAATATTTCTGAATTATATATGGACTCGTATTTTTATCTTTCTTAACATTAAGAATTTTTAAACTTTAAGTTGGTCTCATTTACGAAATATTTTTTCTAAATTGAACAACTACATTTCTAAATGTAAATTCTAGTAGCTACTAAAGAAACTCATATACATATCATACATATTTAGTTTTTAAAGATTGAAGTGAAAAAGGATTTAGATACGCCTAAAATATATAGTGTTTTTAGACACATTTTTATGCCTATTTTTGAGATATTGTGCTTTAATGGAAGATACTTTTCTATTTTTCTTTCAGGTATGGATAAAAGGCGAAAAATTTTTAAAAGAGTGAAAAAGGATTAAATTTAGAGAAAATAAGTAAAAAATGTGCAAAAGCATTTTGGCGCCTAAGAGCCAGATCCGATGCTTAAGCGTCGGCTAAGTAGAGAAGGCCGTGCCTATACACCAGAGGTCCCACGCTTAAGCGCTAGTGGCAGTTATTGGATGAGTAAATTCAGTTTTTGTGAATTTTGAAGAGGTTTCTTAGACACCTATTGGCTTAATAGGGGGTTACAACCACCATGGACAAAAATTATTGTGAATGGATGCATCTCTTAGGGAAATACAGCGAACCAAGACAAATTTTGAAGAGATACCAAGGCACCTTTCAGAAAATTAAAAAAAGGAAGATCAAGACTTTGAAAGGGGTCCTGAAAGTATTAGGAAAGTTTTGAAGTTCAAAAATTGGGGAGTTAGTTGAAGAGATTTTCAGGCACCACATATTTATCTTTTTTATTTTAGTTTTATATTGAGAGTGTTTTAAAGGAGAAGAGATTCAAAGGAACTCAAGAGTTTGAGAGATAAGTTTTTATATTTTGTTTTAGACTACTTTTGGTTTTAATTTAGACTTGTTGTTGGTTTGACAATGATTTATACTTTTAAAATAAAGTGTGGTTTTGTTTTCTCCATGGATTCTGAGTAGTTTTCCTTATCTTTCTTCTTAAAATGATAAGCAATTAAGTGTTAGATAGAAATTGTGGAGAGTATTGATCTTTAATGATGGAAGAAGTTGTGATGATTCAAATCCTTGTACTTCATTTACTTCTTAATTTGGCCAATCTAGATGTTAAAATTTGTTGTGAGAACATGTAAGAACTAGGCTGGTATTATCTCAGTTAACAATTAGAAACAATCACATGAGGTTGTATGAATGAGAATGTAGTTAATATGATTGAGTGCAAATAAATAGGTAAATATTCATTGATGGGTGTAGAGTTAAGGACTTTAAAGTGACAGGATAAAGCCCTCAACTTGGTTTATCATTTTAGGTTCTGATACGAGATTTTAGCCCCATGGTGGAGGGAATCTAGGAAACTCTAGATTGAGAGCAAGTATCTTCCCTGCTTAGTCAGTCTTCAGAACTATTCAAACTTTAAATTTGCAAATGTTATTTATAGAATCTCTAGTAAGGGCAAAGAATATTTTTGCACCTATTTGGCACGACACAATATGCATACTTTCACAATAAAATTTATATACTTACTACTGATTCATGATAAAGAGAAATATATTTTCATATTTAGTGTTTTTCTTCTACAAAAACTCATGTTATCTTTTTAAGTTTGCTCTATTTTTGTCAAAATAATAAAATTACCAAATTTAGTTAAACTTCCTTACTGCAAAAACGTCTTTAGTTTAAATAATTATCTTTTTAAAATAAAACATTTTTCAAAAAGTGCAAAATGCATATCTTCCCTGTGGGTTCGATATTTAGGTCTTAATCAAAAAGTCATATATTACTTGATAATGATACGTATAGTTGCGTATTATTCCAATATATATAAATTAAAAGTTAAATTGTTATTTTTCTTAAAGATCAAGTTTTTGGTTTTGTTGTGAAATAAAAAAATATATGTGAAAAATATAATCAGAATTATTGTTATACTATTGCATATAAGCAATTTTGGGATCACTCACCAACTTCGGTGAATTGTGCCACTTAGCTCCCACCTATGCAACCTTTTCCAACCCTTGGCTTGGTCAATTAAGCCTTAACTAGTCCTTTATTTAAACCACCCCTTTTATGGACAAAGAGAGTGTTACTAATTTCTTAGGGAGATCCTTCCAGATTGCTCCAAAAGCTTTCCAAATCCTTCTTAAGTTCATCCCAGTCAAATTCCAACCAAATCCCCCACTGTCTAAACCTTAATTTCAAGCTTAAAATCTTGAGCCTTTTCTACCACCCTATAAAACTCCATTAAACTTATAATTGATCGTACTAAAAGCTTCCTCATACAAAACGAGGAAATTTCCCATCAAAGTCCCTTCAGTTTGAGCAATCTAACCTTCTGCTAGACCAAACCTGAATCACCCCCTGATCAAACTCTTGAATGAACTCAACATCAACTCAAATTGGTGATCCTTGTGAAGTAAACATTCCTTTCACATGCATCTAACCAGATGTATTTGTATTTCTCAATTATATCAAGCTATAGGTGAAAACCGCAAGTGATTTGGTTGAGTATCGAGTGAGATCGAATCATTTAGTGTGAATGGTTCTTAGTTTAGGTTAGATGGGGATAATGAACAGATGTCTTCCATTTGCACATGTATCCATCAGATGGTAGAGAGGGAGTTGGATGAAAGCATGAACCAAAAATGGTGGGCCGAGTGAGGGTTGAAGCGAAAAGTGACGTCGAATAGGAGGGCTTCGCGTGGACTTTCGGAGCTGCCGAGGATCAAGCCAGTGTCGCCTCAATAAATAGAAAATAAGTTATTTAAATGATTTATTTAAATTAGAAACTTTGAAAATTCATAACTTGGTGTAGAAAAAAGATAAAATAAAAATATAAATACCTCTGTACTCAGTAAATAGAGAAGAATCGTGAGGACTAAAAATAAAAATTATTTAACTGATGTGTAATTTTAAATTAAATAAATATTATAAAAATTATTTAAATCATAGGAAATTAGTTATTAACCACAATCAGATGAAACTTTGAGGGGTTATTCACTCTGTGAGTATGAGTGTTCTATGATTTTTCCAAAGTCTGGGAACACACCTAAAATGGTTAACCCTAATTTCCTATGTTAAACCATTTTCTTTGCCTAAAAAATTATATAAATTAAAAGAAAAATATAACAATTTATGAGGTTTCTCTTAATAGGTTCATTGTACTGAGAGAAACATAAGAAAAAAAAAACTTAGGATTAAATTTTTTTAAAAATAATTTCTTAATTTAAGTCATTAAAACCCATGAAAAGGTAAATAAATAAAACATAAGTTAAAAAATCATAATAACAAATCCTCACTGAAGATATTAAACAAATTAAGCCTCTTTAAAAATATGAAACCATTTTTAATTGATTTAACCAGTAAAGTCTATTTTTTAAGAAAAATGATATTTTTGCACTAAAATAAATATGATAATTAAAATTTGTCTCAAAAAAAATTATGAAAAGTTATTGGAGAGATCCTTGTGACTAGGGCACCCAAAAAAATAAAATTGGTGTTCAAATGAAAGTTCACTTTTAAGCTATTCTTTAAATTAAAATTAATTAAAATAATATATATATAACTGGCTTAAAGGACTTGGACATGCTATTCATTTTTACTTCTTTTGTTTTCTGTGTTTTGGGGGTTTAAACTTTACTGGCCTGAGAAGCATCACTATCTAAGACTCATTTTTTATTCTACTCTTGTTGCCTTCATTGGATTGATGATTTTATCATGTTGCAACCTCCTTATGTCTTAGCATAGGGTTACTTTACTTTTTGCAGGTTCGAAAGTGTGTACTTGTGGTTCTCAATGAACCAAGTAGCCTCTAGTTTTATTTTGTTGTTCTCCACTACAGATGATATGAGTTTTAATGTACATGTAATATTTTGGTATATTTTTACTTATCGGTATACATTTTGTGGGTTTACATGTATTTTTGGGTGTTCTTTTTTTTACTTTATTCTTTTCCTTTTCTTTTTCTTGGAGTTTTACTACGGAAAGTGGAACCCATACGATTATGATGTATTTTATTTTGCTTTTAGATGAGGATTCACGATCCCTCCCCAACTATGTAACTTTTTTTATTATTAACGCGTAAAGAGTCACGAGTTGCTTTTTTAAGTGCCAGTGGTTCTCAATGCACCAAGTAGCCTCTAGTTCAATTTTGTTGTTCTCCACTACAGATGATATGGGTTTTGGTGTACATGTAATATTTTGGTATATTTTTACTTATTGGTATACATTTTGTGGGTTTACATGTATTTTTGGGTGTTCTTTTTTTTTACTTTATTCTTTTCCTTTGATTTTGCTTGGAGTTGTACTGTGGGTGGAACCCCTAGGATTATGTTGTATTTCATTTTCCTTTTAGATTAGGATCACGATCCCTCCCCAACTATGTAACTTTTTTTATTATTAACGTGTAAAGAGTCACGAGTTGCTCTTTTAAGTAATATATATATATATATATATAT